>JASAND010030663.1:0-43728 GCA_030248195.1 Trissonchulus latispiculum
GATTGTGTGTCGTTTCTCCCACAAAAGGGTACCGCTGACTTTTCTAATTTATCTTAAATGACACTTGGCGGGTCAAACATAGGAAATTAAAGGTCACAGTGATACATACATAAAAGGCATATATGTATTCTCAAATATGATCGGCCTAAGAATTTAAGGTTTAAGTTTAAAGTCAGGTTCAAATTTAATTGGCAACGTTTATGTAGTGTAGATTTATCTAAACTAAACTTTTAAAAAGTCCAATTTAATAAATCAGTTAAATGAGTCCTTAAATTTGATGCAAATTGTTTGAAATATTTGATCTCTTGCCCTTTCCAATATTTGATTTCTTTGATCAATAAGTTTAAAATTTTGTATGGGTGCATACTGGATGGAACTTGATGAATTCAAAAACTTAAAAATTTATTTAAATTCTAAATTATCATATTAATCAGTGTATGTCGATTTTAGGATTCGTAGGCAGCGTACTTGTCCGTAACATTGATTCTGTAAATGTTTTTTCGAAAATAATTGTCAGCGTATTGGTCAGCAACATTCTATAAATGTATATTGTTTTACAAATATCAAATGTCACATATTCCAATAAAGTCAAACGTAAATCGCTAAAATTCTCTTAAGTTCACAAGGAATTTATTTAAAAAACTTTATAAATTGTAACTTCATAACTTTATAAAAATTGTGAAAATTGATAGTTTTGCACACACAAGATATCAAGTAAAGCGTATATATATATATTATAAAGTAAAACTATGAAACCATTCAAGTATACTGTAAGGCTTTCATAACGTATAAAGGGTATACGGTAGAAGTGTTAGAAAAAGAGAATTAATTGGGCAGAAATCATGCTGAGTTAAGTGGCAGATGATTAATTGTTCTCCCAAATTCCAAGAGTAAAATGTGGGAGAAACGACACACAGCCCAATGAAACCTCCCAAATTCTGAACAGAAGGCCAATCATTAAAGAATGTGTCTTTAAGTATACTAAAAATAGTGGCAAGAACACATTAACACTAAATGAGAACCTTCAAATGGAAAAAAGAAAAGGCTTGAAAAATACAACCAGGCTCTGCTACCAAATGTAGCAGGTGAATCAGCAGAGTTTGTTGTCCAGGGCCATGGTTGAGGTCCGACTAATAGTAATATACAGAAGCAGTTTATTTACAGTAACCATGCTTAGCAGAGAGAAGCGTCAGCAAGGTAGGCAGCAAAGTCAGCAAAACAAGCTCAAACACCGGATAAAAACTATCGTCTGAAAAGTGTTTGAATTTGTGCGTTTCTTAGATTAGTTCAGTTGGTTCATTGCTAGTAATTAGTCAGCGGCTGCATCACTTTATTCACTTTATTTCAGGCGATTTATTTCGTTTATCTTTTGGATATTCAATCGAGTTTGCTTCTTTATGTTTTGCACAATGCCTAATTTTAACAGTCCCACAATTTAACACTATTTCTCAAAAGGGTTTCGTTTCTTATCCATCGGTACTCACTTTTGCAGATTTTTCAGCCTGACATTAGTTTGCAATTACTTGACTCATTACTACACCAAAAATGAAATTCTGAACATGAATACAAGTCAGTGGTCGAATCATTACCTGTTAAATAAACTTCTCACTTCAATTTCAGAGTTTACTCATTTTTCTCCTTAATCATTTTTCTTTTAAAAGTTGGTTTCTGCTTACATTCAACTTGGTTTTTTAATTGAACTATGTCATAACAGCTACATAATTGACTAAGTGATGAACTTATATAGACTGGTTTTTGGCGTTTGAATTCAAGACCCCCTGGTAATAGCCGTCTCACATGATCAATCACGTGTGAAATCATTTTGGGGTAGACAGCAACCTATTTGAGAACTGTGGTATTGAACATATTTAACATTTCTGTAATCATACATCTGCTAGCAAGATCAAAGCGTGACACAACCTTGGTTAACCCACTTACTTTGCAGATCTCACTTAAATCATTTCGCGATCATTTTGGGGTAGACAGCAGCCTGTTTAAGAACTATGGGATTGAACATATTTAACATTTCTGTAATCAGACATCTACAAGATCAAAGCGTGACACACTCTTGGTTAGTATCTTATATACCCGACTCTCTATTCTTGTATTGCGGTTAAACCTGTCGACTAAAATTCAAAAATTATCCTGGTGTTACTCTTCAATTACCATTCTTGATTCAGTTTTCATTGAAGAAAAATCAAAAATCTTTTTGTTGAAACAGCAAAGCATATTTTTCCCAAAACAAAATGTGTAAAGTATTGCATTTTCTAGGCTACCGGTCTGCAATGCGCATATTCCAAACGATATTTCTGAATTTTTGAGGAATAATGTATCAGTACAAAGACAGACATTTCTATTAAGTTAATATATGATTAGAGAATGATTGATTATTTAGAGCAGGAGTACGTTATACATGAGTCACACTCTATGTTGTCAGCTGCTGAGCCATGCTGTGCACTTAGTTGACTCCGCACAAACCTGCACCCAGTACGCAATTGCCTGTGTTCATTCGTATCAACAGGAAGGTATCCCCCGCAATTTTGACCTAACATTTGACATTGATAAATGATGGGTCACATTTACGGGGAGAAGTCCGGATGCAAGGCTTATTGTAGAAACGAGTGAACTTAAGCAATTGCTTACTGGGTACTGACGTGCAGGGGTTCACTAGGTACCGAATTGTGGGGGGGGGGCGAGAGCGAGGATCGCTAGCAGATAACAATGAATTAACAATTCTTATTAATTATGTATTCTTGTTTAGAGCTAGATCAGTTTTTTGCATCGCTTCCGCGATTTATTGATCAAAGTACTGAAATCCTGCGTAATTCATTTCGATTACTAATCACAAGGTAAACTTATATGGTTCATAAGTGTTACGGATCAAATTTGTCGCCTCTTAAGGGGGGGGGTCACTTTGGTCAAAAATCAATAGTCACGGATTTCGCTCATTTTCACACACAATATGCCCCCATATGTTTTCAAAAATAAGTTAGAATATTAGCGTTCGAAATCAAACTGTGACAGAGTTATTCAGGTTCAAAGCCGGAGAACTTGAAAATTCCGGTGATGAGCCCTGCAAGGTCAGGTGGAAACCAAACGCGACCGAAAACAAGGTTAACCGATACACCAAATTAAAGCCTTTACTAAGGTAATATTTAAGTGGAGACGTGGCTCAAGGCCAGCTATCCAGGCGTTCATAATGCGTGCTTGAGTGATGCACTGACCTAACCTTGCAGGACTGCCCAGTATAACTTTAACTCGTTTTATCCTGCACAGACAACATTTTAGACCCATGGTTCTATGAGAAAAGTTGCTCATCGTTTCATTAGCTATCGATTGATACCCAATTTGTCTATATTTGGAAAAATTTTAAAATTGCGATTTTTCACCCATAAAGATCAAAGGTGCCGCCACAGCAGTCATGTTCAATATTGACGCATTTGTTTTGGCCACATTATGTGACAGACATAGATATATTAATTAATCTGCCAAGTTTGGTAATTTTTTACCAGATAATGAGTGAGAAATTATCAAAAGAATGTGAAAATTATGAAAAATGGCCAGTTTTAGCAAAATTTTGCTGTTTTTGTGGCAAGTTTTTTGAGCTTACTGTAGCTGATAGAAACATGCGAGTACTTTCATAAGACGTGGTTTTATGCGTAGAGTGCAGCTATCTATTGGCCGTTTCTGTAGCTTTTGCTAATCGTTCAGGACAAGCAAAAGAGTACCGTAGGTCCTGTTTTTCATGGTCCAAAAATGGCCGATTTTCCAAAATTCTGACTTTAAAAATTCGCCAAAAATCCAATACTGAACAGAATCGCTTCAGAGGAGATAGCTGCACTCTACAATATGTCCTTAATGGTTCTGAAAAGGTTTCAGAGTTCTGACTCTTATACAGCAAAAAAATTTTCTGCCACCAACTTTTTAACCTAACTTTTTCATTTTCCTATGTTTAACACATGTCGAGGTCACCTTTGAGGGCCTGTACAGAACGATAGAAGCAATATTTCGGAAAACGCTCTTGTCTTGTGTCGCGGACCCATGGGGACTACAAAATATGTGAAAATGAGCAAAATCGGAGATGGTCGAAAAATCGGCAAAAAAGTGACCCCCCCCCCCCCTTTAAACAGTTATGAGTAATTAAATAGTGAGATGTATTGGATAATTTACAGAAACTGATTTAGCGTCCCTAAATTTTTAAATGTATGAGTACGAGTCGGATTTCTTGCGCGAAAAGGCTTTAAGCTGCAAAATTTACATACCAAATCGTTCTAATGTCTTGTTTTTTAGTTTTCGAAGCTAAAGTCTGTCTTATTGACTTTCCAAATATCGTCATGCCGGTCCATAAGTGCTGTTCGCTCTTCGTAGTAAGCGTGAGCGTAAGTGCGTTCGTCCACAGTGTTCCAAATACAGGTTATGTTCTTAGCATGAGATGGATCTTGCAACCAAGAGGATACTGCCACACCCATTGCTATTCAGAAACATGCCGCACCATAAACGGCCGATATAAGACTGATTTGCAGATCGATTCTCGATTTCGGATGCCTGCTGGCATCCCAACTTTTTTCAGCATTCATGAACGCTTTTTCGGTTTCTTCGGGAAGAAGTATTTCATTAACTCTTGAACATACACATTGTCCTTAATTCGCGGGTTTTCTGCAAACGTAAAAGTGATTTAAAAAACAAATTGAAAAAGGTAGCAAATGAACAATTGTGCTAAGACAAAACCTTCAATGGCTGTCAATTCATAAGATATAGTGCGTTACACAAGCCTGTGAAATTTGTCAGCCTAGACACAGTTCGTCACATAGTTGCACATAGTTCTTTGCATCGCTTCAGCGATTTATTGATCAAAGTACTGAAATCCTGCGTACTTCATTTCGATTACTAATCACAAAGTAACCTAATTCTTTTTTTAGTACATGGTTCATAAGTTTTATCGAAATGACGGATCAAATTTCTCGCCTCCGCGTTCAGGAGATATGAGTAATTAAATAGTGAAATGTAATGGATAATTTGCAGAAACTGAATTATCGATTCAAGGTTTTAAACGTATGCGTACAACACTCTTCAGCTCCAATTCTGGTTTTCACAAATTGTCAGCCGACTTATCAGACTGAAATATATTTAAAAGGTTAATATCTGAATGAACTATTGACTTTTGCAATTAATGCAACAATGCATTACTTACTTAATATATTATGAGCTCTGGATTTCACGATTTTTATGTTAAAAATCCCAGGCGTTCATTTCCCACTACTTGTCGGTTTATGCAAAAACTTAACATGGGCATTTCTGGATTATTTCCTTGTGTTGCCCCAAAAAGCTTTGACTTTATTAGGAACAAGGATATTATATTATGACGTCTATAAGCTGATCTCAACAAGAGCCAGAGTTTGTCAGTTTGAAGCAAAATGGGAGATAGCAATACTCAGATATTTCGAAAAGGAATTCAGACATGATTAATTTGGTGCGGGGGTCGACATTATACCTACTCGAATGAAGCATATGCAGTCACAGTCAATAACACAAATTGCGTATTAAATCATTGCAATATTTTTAATAAAAAAATTGCTCATTAAAAAATTTCACTATTGTTAATAAAAGAAGATTGCACATTAAAAAATTGCACTATTGTTAATAAAAGAAGATTGCACATTGAAAAATTGCACTTAGTCAACAACATAGAATTACAATCAGATCAAAGGAAATCGTAATCTATCGTACAAACCCGCAGAAAAGTCGTTCTCATTTTATTACAAGTGCTCAAAACTTTTACCATTTGATCAGCCTAGCTAAAATCTAGAATAACAATAAAGGAAAAATTGAATACGAATAATTCAGGCAAAAATTTGTCGACACCCTACAACTTTTTGTAAATCTAATTTTTCAACTCACCAGTTTTCAGGAAAAGTTGGCCACAGCTTGTGCTTATTCTGGGTTAACCAGAGTCAGTTATAGGAAAGCACATTTAAGATTTGCTGACGACGAATGAGAAAACTACCTACGTACAAATGCGTGCACCGTTTCCGCAAAACCATAAAATGTTTGAATCAATCACAGACAAGGTTCACTTATAATCTAAAAAATTGCTATATTTTAACTCAATGTGGTCCAAAATAGATAAATTAAAAATTCCAAATCAGGTTTTAAATCAGGTTTTAAAATTTTTGAATACTGGAAGATCATATGGTATAGGCATCCTATATACAATTGGATATAGCTACAAAGTATGACAATTATACAAACCAATACGTCGTAAATACAATTATGTAATGCTGCCAAACACAAAACTCAAATGTGTACAAGAACAAGCTAGATTGAGCACTAAGTTGCCAAAGCAAGATATACGTTGATAGTCAAAGTTTGTACATCGTTTCAAAGCCAGGGAGGGCTTGTTTAGTCTTCTTGGCCTTTTTGGTTGGAGTGGTGACAAGGGAGAAACTTTCTGCATAGGCAGGCTGATAAAGCTGTACTAGGTCTTGACAGGCAGGACGTGAAGATGCGCCATTCGGCAAAGAAACAGGAACGAGATCTGAGTAAGTATTGGATGTAGTCTGATCACAGTTTGGACCAGCTGCACCTGAAGGCTTCACAGCGGCTGAACCACCAGGAGCACAGCTCACCACCGGGGTAGAATGAATAAAAGGCCCACCAGGATATACTGGATGTGGATAAGGATAAGGATACGAGTACAGAGAAGGTGGTGGATACATCAGATGAGGAGGAGGTGGCTGAGGTGGTGGAGGTGGTGGAAGTGGAGGAGGTGGAGGAACACCAAGAGGAGGTGAGAAAGCAAGTATGGGATCCCGCGACGAAGCACCACTAGGTCCAGCTTTGGGACCAACAGCACTAGTATTGGGCTCCTCTTCGCCGGACGAATCGTTAGAAATATCTTCATACTGAGCTACAGGATTCTCCTAAACAGAAAAAATGTAAAAGGAAAATACTCGAGAACTTCTTAGATTGCAAACATCTGGAGTAAGTTCCTAGAAGGCGAACGGGAGAATTTTCGTAATGCATTTGAGAAACACTGTCAAAGCTAGAGTGGTAGCTGACTGTAGCACCATTTTTGGATCTTTTTATGACCCCCTCAGGCAAAAATCCGCAAACTGTGATCAAATGAGCTAGAATTTTGTTTTAGCCAGTTTTTCACCATGCTACGTTCAAATATCGCAAAATTTTTCGATTTCGCGAAATTTAATTTTTTTATTATATAGCAATACATATATACAATGCCAATGCTCCAGGTCGAGGATTGTAAACACCCTAAGCACATGGATTACAATAACGTTTGGATACCCAACTTTTCTGAAATTCTCCATTCATAATGAAATAATGTGATATATTGGAACGCTTTTTGAAATTTGTGCGAAATGATGTATATTTGTCTGGGCATTTTCTACTGAGGGGGCGGAGGCATTGTAAACGACTTTTCAGTTCAAATGGCCCTACAAAAGTGGATGCCCCTTTTGATTACCAGTTTTGACATAAAAAATCGCTCAGAAGGGCAATTTTTTATAAATTTCCCCGTCTTCGCCGGAGATGTTTGCTCGTTGTCGATTTCTTCGTTTCTGCTTATTTTTGCACTAAACGCTAAATGCCTTTTCTCACGAATACTATAAATTCTTTGTAGAATTAGCCTAGTTTGTTGATGTTGAAATTAAAGGATTACAGTGTAAGTTGAAATAATTTTAGGTTTCAAACGCATCAATAACATTTTATTTATTTTTAACTTACAATATTCTCAACGGTATTGCGAACAGTAGTGGACAGGGTATCTTCAGACTGCTGAGGTAGAGATTCGGAAGAAGGAGCTTCAGGTTGACTGCCAGGAGGGGTTCTCGTCTCGCCTCCTGCCTAAAAATATTTAAATTATTATAAATGCGTAAATAAGTTTCATTGTTTTTGAATAGGACACAGGAATGGTCTGGCTAAATTACCCAACAGCAATCCCTAATTTGAAGGAGCCTCCTCATGACAAGATGAACAGAGTATATACGTATTACAAGGCTCTCCGGAAAAAATTAACCTCCACGAAATCGCAACCTCGCGCCGTTGGCTACCACAACTCCTCTCTGAAATTTTGTTTGTGCCTAAATTTTTGCCACTCGGACACCTCCCACAAGTTTTGTGGTTTCGCCGCACATGTTTTCGTAAAAATGACAATTGTTAGCCTAAATCCAGGCATTTTTGAGAACTTATGCCATTAGAAGATATGCCAAAAATACTAATTCTAGACTCTTGTTTGCAAAAAATCTTATGTTTCCAGGGATATGTTTTTGTAGAATGCATCTGTCAATAGGTAACCTTTTACCCTGCCCCACAACCGAAGGAATAAGTTGGTCGCACTTTGGCAAAACCATGTACGTAGGTACATATTCAAGCATACAGCCTATTGCATGATTACGATATCCCTGAAAATTGGTGTATGTGATAAATGGTGGCCAATGTGGTCAAAATGACCCCATTACTTTTATCCTACGACTTGCTTTGGTTAAGAAATAATCAGATATAGCAAAAATCACATTTTATTTGTCGCCATCAAAAAATGGTTATATCTTACGAGAGGTAATAGATAGAAAGATGCTTATAAAAATGTACAACCCAAAGAGATTTTTTCAACGAAAATGATCAAAGTATGCTGGTACCAGCTGTCAGAACCGACAAAATCAGCCCAGAAAGAAAAATCTAGATAATGTCTGACAGAGGGTTTTATGAAGCTGTAGTTTGTGGCAGATTTCATCACTTTCCGGCTTGATTTGAGTTGTACATATACAGCAAAGTGTGCCCCAAGAAACTCACTTCTTATGACCGTATATACAATAACAAGGTATACGTGTCGTCTATAATAGAATTCTGGTAAATCTTCCAAAAATTCCATCAAAATTGAATCCACAAACAATAATATATACTAGGCTTATCCTAGGGGGGTGGGGATTGACCCCCCATAAGCACCCTTCCTTCCAAAATTGTTCCTCCCCAAAAATCCCCCATCAAAAAAGTGGTTGCCCATTTTGGTACCAAATTGTTCTCTGAAAAAACCGCTCAGAAGGGTAAATTTTCCGTTTACGCACGATTTTTGCACTTTTCAACACTAAATCTCACCCCAAAAAATCCTTGCCTCTCGGACCCAAGGAGCCCGCCCTCTCAAGAAAAAATTCTTAGAATAAGCCCAGATATGTATACGTATGCTAAGTATAATATACGTACGTAGGTATCATGAAAATACATGCACAAATCGCTTTTCTAATAATCGTACCATTGGAATCCACGACTTTTGCATCATTTCCTCAAGCAGATCCTCCCTGGCTGATGGATCTGTTACAGAGGAATGGAAGTAATATTCAGTTTGCTGTTTTCGTCCATGAGACATAGTTCGGCGGCGGACTAGTGTGATAACGTCGCAATCTCCACTTGAGCTGAACTTGTCGATCTTAGCCACAAGAGTGGCTTTGCGGAGTCTAAAGCTTCTACTAACTTTCCCAGCAGTTGATCTCTGAACTGTATCCGTGCTGCCATCATTTCGCAAGCTCTGGCGTCTCTTTGAAAGTTCCTTTGTCATATTAAAATGTATATACAATTGATATATATATGTCGATATATACAACCATATGTACAATTACCAAAGAATACCTGAAACAAAGCAATGAGAACTATGAGAATAGTTTTCTTGGCTGTTTCTAGGCGAAAAAAGTGGGGATTGAACCGAGCGGGGAGGGGGTCGTTAAGGGGGGTGGTGAAAAAAAGTAGGCGGCGCCCCCGCCCCCCCATCCACAAGAAACGGAGGGGGGGGTCATTTATTACTGGCTTTAATTTTGGAAAGACTCGGAAGTTTTTAATGTTTAAAAATCATCGTTAAAATAATTAGTTGTAAGATTCTTTAAATTTTAAAAATTACATTCACAAAATCGTCTAAAATGGTACAATATAACGAAACTTAGGAATATATACACATATGTTGAAAGCGGTATAACGTATACACACCTGAGTTTTCTTTAGTGGAGGCACCTTCCCACTATTTGGGTCCCCTCACTCTACCCCTTCCCCCACATTTTTGCGCTTCCTACCCACTTACTTTAAGGTGCCCAGAAAATGCCAAATTTTAAGGATTTTTGGCCATTTTTGAGCACTTTTTAACTTAGTTGCAGCAGTATACGCAGAAAACGCGCAATTTTTACCGTTTTCAGCATGTATAGCCAATTGTATATATCCCCCGCTTTTGTTGGTCTTCCCCCGGGGAGAAGTTGAGGGGAGAAGTAAGAGAAGGACTTCCCAAGAGCAAGCAAAAGCGAAAATAAAGTACACGTAAATGAAAATAAATTGGAAATTGAAATTTGCATTACAAATTAAAAATGTAACAATCGCTAACTGTTAGTTCAAACTCAGCTTACAAGTCCATAAATTTACAAAACTGACTTGGTTGAAAATTCTAAATTGAAAACCTAATGCTTCGGCACTTTCCGAAGACAACCAAAGAGTGGATGGATAATGGTGACAGCGGAAAGAAGGAGAACCAAAAAGTGGGAGGAAACACCCCGCCCCACAAAAAATGCCAGAAATCAAGAAGTATATATATAGTAGTTCAATGGGTAATAATTGTAAAATTAGAAAAAACTTGTCGCTCCCCTTGCGAATTGAAAAATTCTAGTTTTATTAAACTCCGTACGTATATATACATATACTTATATGTATGTACTCACAGTAAGGAGGTCAGCTACTTCTGCGTTGATGTGGATGGTTCCCCAAAATAGAGATCCACATTTCTATATTCGCAGTCTCGGGAGGTTTTGCGCTTTTTCAACGCAACCTCGTCCTTCGCCTTTAACTGCTTCACGGCAGACGCATACCCCAAAGCTGTAGCCTTTGAACCAGTTTGATATCGGCAAGCCTCAAGAAATTCAGCAACGGCCACGTCTTCCTCCTTCTCTGTAATACTAGAATAACTGCCTGTGGCAATATTTGCTCTAATTTCAGAAATCACCTCCGGCTTAATCATTATCTTCGCAGGGAAAACAGATAGTTTTGTCCAGCTATCCCTTTCAATGTGAGATCTCAATAGATGAGGTACCATACGAATCATTCCCAACTCCACCCTGTCACACTCCCTTTGATACATCCTCTCAATCGATGCCCAACCAAAACGAACGCCATTCCGTTCCAAGCTTTTCGAGGACTTTGCTGATGACGATTTTAATAGGTTGATCATACTTTTGAGGTTGTGAGACGGACAGTGGACAACAAAAACTTTATGATTAGGCAAAAAAGGGTTTGAAAAAGAACAGGGAACAGAATATCGCTCATAATCTGTTCCTTCCTTAGCGACCCCCAACGACCCAGAAACGCCAATCAAAGCCTTGATTAGCTTCTGGTTTGCAGAAGCTCCATCAAGAACGACTGCAGCAACCAAAAATTTGTAGTCATGAAAAGCTTTCATGGCGCTATACAAACAAGAGCACATGAAAGATGCGGTTGCGCCACGTGACGTGAAAAAGTATGGACCGATTATATCAGTATCAGAAGTCAAGCATCTCCAAATGAATTGGACAACATACTCAGCTGGAAGCTGAGATGGACTGTTAAGACTTTCGCACATGTCCGTCAAGTTTGATAACTCATCATCAGTGCATGCAAAACCTAAGAATATAATTCCAGTATATATCACAAATTAAGTTAATCTTCATACCGTCTATACACGCATCACACTTAAGGTGGTGATTCCCTTTGGTCACATAAAGTCTGCACCATTAGTACTCATTCATTACTTGGACTTAAGAAGCCATTTTTATATCAAAATGTAGCTTGACATTTTCTGGTTTTTGTGCATGACATGAAACTAATGTTGCTTTTCTAAAATATTTTTAACACATTTTAGAAAAAGTATAATTTGCCAGAATTTTTGCAGACTCAAGTAAATTTTTTCGCGAGATATCGGTCATATCATTCGATACCTCCATCAAATACGTAGCTGTGGGCGATTTTTTATTTATTGTGAAATCGCTCTTCGTTACAGAGAAATAAGCTGAAATGTGTGCGTAACCTGTATTTTGCCTACTTTTTCCAAATTTGTCAAGCGATTACTTTAGCTAGAAAGCAGCAATCGGGGCAACTAAAAAATCGCCCCAGGGTATATTTGTGCAGAACACATTTGTCCAGGAGCAGCCCTCCAGCTTGCATGGTGAATGCTCTACAATCTTTGGAAAAAAATTGGTCCTTTTTTGCAAAAAACTACATTTTTTATGATAGCAGCCTACAGGATAGCAGTTGGAAGACGATCACGCGTCGGATAATTTGCCCCTGTGAGACCTTCAGATCGACGCCCTCAGTTTGATTTTTACAGCTTGCATAGTTCAAGAAATGCTGGATTATTTGATTTCTGCAAAAATGACAAGTTTTCGACGCCAAAACAAGAAAATCGGCTATATCTCACGGTAGAGAAAAGCTAGAAACTTGCCTTAAAAAGCAAAACTGTGAAACCCATTGAGATCTTTCGAATGAATATAGTCACATCTGTATAGCAGCTGCTAAACGTTCAGAAATTGGGAAAAACCACTCTGACCGGAAATCTTGAATTTTTGAATCGGGATTGCGCGGAGGGTGTTAGAAGTTAGAACGCTAAAAAACTTATTTCGGAAAGTTTCATCAAATTTCATCTTGATTTATGCCGCCAAATAACAATATGTGCCCAAAAGGAATCACCACCTTAAACGCAATTCAAAGTTCTCAGCAGCAGTTAATTACGTATACGTATATATATATATATATATATATATACCTACTCGAGACATGATACATAAATATGCACTTTCACATTCTGGTAAGCTGGAGCACACCAGAGTGTACCTCGCCCTGAAACATGCATTTGCCCCGTTGTTCATTGCCACTACAGTTTGGATGACAACTACTCCTAGCTTGGTGCGACTGTATCCTCGGTAGCTCCGTTGACAGAGCGTCGGAGCGTTAATCCGGCAGTCGTGGGTTAGAATCCCACCCGAAGTCTGAAGTTTTGGGACTCAAGTGCTGCAGCCTGCAGGACTTAATTTCATTTCCAATAAGGGTATATTTTTACAGGGGGAGAGGGTGGCCCTCCCGAAATTGACCTCCCCCCACGAAATAGCCCTTGAGATTTTTGCATTCCCCCGAGATTTTGAGGGGCCCATATTTTCGTCAAAATAGGCGATTTTTCGAAAATTATGTCTTCGATGTAGATGGCTTACGTTCGTAAAAAGGCTATTTTAAGCCTAAATCTAAGCAATTTTGATAAGTGTTTGCACTTGTACACTAAAATACGCTAAGAATTTCCCTGCCCCCAAAATTCCCGCGGGAAGCTCCCTGCAAAAATACCTACAAAATACCCCCTGTAATCTGTATATACACGTGCACATAAAATAGGACTGCGTAGGGTTCAGGTCCCGTTCTCCAAATGGAGAGGTCCAAATCGGGGACAAAATCTAGTAGTGACAGTGAAAATGTTTGAATTTTTGATAGTGTCCATAAATTTTAGAATTTTTGAAACCAGAAATAAGCTAAAATGTACAAATAATTAATTTTCTGAATGATTGGAGAAAAGCGCATGGTCGAAAGATGACAATGACAATTTTCAGGTGAACTCATATTTTATTTTAATTATATATATACTGTTGCTGTTAATTGCGAAATCAGTGAGAAACTGGCATTTTTAACAATTTCACTTATATATATATACACATATATATATGTATATATATAATATATATTTACATTACAAAACTAGATTTTTCACAATTTCGTTAAATTTTGACGTGACCATTAAACTATTACCACCGAGGTCAAACAACTGGGGGATCCCGCCGCAGTCATAACATATCTATATTATCTAACATTACAATAACATTGCTAAGTAAGCTTAAATAAACTAGAGACGCGCCGGCAACGCCGTTTCCGGTGCTAGTGAATAATCGTGGCCATGGCAGAGGTGCCTAAACATTGGGACCGGGGCGAGCTTGAACAATGAAAATATTTTCTCAAAATTTATGTGACAAAAAGTTCACGGAAAGGATAATTAATTAATAAGCTACTATATTGTTTTCCTTCAAATCAGTGAGAGATAAAAGGGATTCCAGCAATTTCACTTAATTTTGACTTTCAAGAATTCAAAATTTGTCAACACGTTATTTGAAATTTTGGCGGCAACGCAGTGATCACCTGTGCATCACTAATCATGAAATTATCTTATTTACCGTATACACAGTGATTCCTCGAATTCCAGCTAACTTTAGATATTATCTTCATTTCATCGCCAATTAACGCTCCACAGCCGACGCCTTTGGGTTTATCACCACGAAAATAGAGGTCGTGCTCTCTCTTCAAATAGGGATCATCTGCTCCCTCGTCAAGACCGAAGTTAGCTTTAAGGATTCGCCTCACTTGGCGCATTGACGGAAGATTAAAACAAGGGAACAACTGCAACTGACGATAAGCTGCGGGAGAACGGCACATCACGGCAATTGCAATTCTATACGTAGACATTGACCAGGAGTTGCCAGTGCGGCCGGGTTTGTTTCTAGCTTGGTCAGCATTCCACTCTGCACGAAGAAGTTGAGCAAATTGAGGAGACGACTCCTTCCGTACCTTTGAGATCACTTCATCAAATGTCGGTTGGAACTGATCACTAATTACAGAAATCGCTTCCTTCAGGGACCTGCTGTGAAGGTCGGAGAGTTCTACTCTTAACTGACCTATCTTTCGCTTCAAAGTACCAATCTCGATTTCCAGACGATTTCGGGACTTCCGGTTTTTCAACAGTCGAGATGATAATCTACAATTGATCATATATATTTGCATACAGCTTATATATATGCAAGAGTACATAATAACTAAGAGTGAAAAAAGAATAATGCCTCAGTCTCCGCCAACCAACAGACATGGCATGCGCGAAAGCAGCCTGTGTATCTGCATACGATCAGGGTTCTATCTAACATTCTATGAATCAAACATTTTCTCTTATGCAAAGAAGCAGACACTCATAATAGTTCCCTCATCCCAAACAAAATATATAAGAAAGTGAAAACATGCTCTAACAATTTAAACTTTTTATCATCTTATTTGTCGGAAAAATTTAATCAAGCTTTAAGACCGTAAATAAACGAAAACTTGGTAAATATTCGGTGCACAGTAATAATATATAAAAAGGCACATGCCAGTGGTATGTCTATATAACTATGTACTGTAACAGTATGTGGCTGGGTTTGCTCTAGGCCAAAACTGGGCACACAGTTCTAGTGGGGTGGGGTGGGGGCCCCACCCCAAAAACACCCTCCTCCTCCACAAATCGTTCCCTCCCAAAAAATGGGTCCCACTTTTGGTAACAAGTTTTGTCTGAAAGAATCGCTCAGAAGGCTATATTCAAAAATTTTACAGGCTTCGTCGGAGAATTTTAGTCGATTTTGCCTATTTTGGCAATAAAAATGAAATTTTGGCGATTACTATAAAATAACGCTATTTTTAGCAAGTTTTTTGAAAAATTTTGGAAAATTTCGCCCCCCCAAGAAACATTCCCTAGAATAAGTCCAGCAAAACGTGGGGTGGAAGCCTCTCCCACCCCAACAGATTAAGGGAGAGAATAAAATACCCTAACAATGCTAAGAATAAGATAAAGTTACCTATATAAATACTTAGCAAAATAGTACTTCCACATATTCGTGATATGTATACTTCAACATATACACTGCAATAAAAGTCAGCAAAAAATGCTCAAAATATTGTTTCAGCGCAAAATTAGAGGTATCAAACAAAAAATTCTGGCGAAGCCAGAATTTGTTTAAAGGTTTTGACCAAAAATCATTACTATTTGGCATATGGACGAAGTATTGCAGTGTCAATTATTTCATTCAGTTCTATCAACTTAAATAAAGTGGAGAGGAAAGCCCCAACAAAATTGGGAGCTCGAGTGAGGCGAGTGATCGAGTAGGGAGAACCAAAACCTGGAGGGGTGCCCCACTAAAGAAAACCCAGCGAGAATTGACATATTATATATGTTGTATGTAAGCTGGAAAACTATATATATATATATATTCATACAAACATTTATTCATAGCTTACTCTGCAGTTCCAAGCAACTTCAAATTGGTACGACTGGAAAACGAAGAATGTCGAACTTTTTCGCTCTCAATATCTGCCTTAGAGGAACGCCGCAATCTTTTCACTAAATCACAACACTTCCTGCAAACGTTTTTGTCAATTCTTCGACCACGAACAGAATGCCATAAGATGCAATCAGAAGAGCGGACGGCGGGAAATGGAAAACTGTCCTGGGTGAGATCAGCAGGCACAGAAAGAATTCGCTCCTTGATTTGCAAAAATTCCGAAATAGAAATTCCTCGACAAAACGTCATTTCTGGATTGCAAATAGAGGAAATCAGAGAATAGATCTTATCTGATAAAACGGAATGATCGACAATATCATCGGAAATTAATCGGCCAAGACCAAAAAACCGGCAAACGCCCCGACTAGAAAATACAATTCTTGTCGAAAAATCAGGACCACTGAGAGAAACAGGAATATCAGGAACAACTGGCCGGATCTCGCTCCACCGTTCGTCACTGCCATAATTCAGACTGTGAAATAAAATATTTTTATCATTGATTAATTGTTGACAAATTTTGTTGTAGCACGCCTCAAGCTCAATTCTGTCTCGACGAGCCTTTGCAGCAGTAACACCGCGTTGAATTGTTCCAGGAGATCGTTCGGTCATAGTAAAAGCAAATATATAAATTAAAAAGTATATATATGTATATTATATACTTGTACTAAATGTTAAACAGGCCTAGTCAGAAAATCATTTAATGTCGCGTGAGTGTGATATAATACATAAATCCTGCAGTTGAAACTTGACTCACACTAAAATATATATATAAGAATTCATGAAATATATATACATTGTGAATACTCATATGCAGTTATTCTTTACGTACAGTATCACAATGATCTTGAGCCGCATATATATACGTATATACTCGTACTGGTTTAGTTTTAATGGGGTGTGGGGTACCCCCTTCAGCGACCTCCCCCCCCCCGTTCGAGGTGTCCCCCATGAACCGCCTCCCATAAATTACCCCCCATAAACCCAGAAGCTGTCAGATTTTAACATTTTTTCCCCTAAATTTTTGAAGAATTTTGTGCGGCTTCGCTGGATTTCAACGAAATTTTAACGTAAAAAACCTAATAGTATATAGTCGTTTTTTAGCGATTTTTGCCATTTTTATACAAAAAACGTAAAAAAAATTAAAAACCTTTTTCGAAAATATGCCCACCGTTTTGGGTGAGCCAGCTTCTCATCAACGAGAGGGGTGTCCATGAAGTTCCCCATAAATTGTGACCTAAAACTAAGCCAGATGAAAGACAATAACGAAATGAAGTAATGAAGTATATAAAGCAAATTAAGGAAAGAAATGAAATTAATTACAACATGCTCTAACAAAGAACAAGTTATAACTGTATATATTATATATACTGTACTCTGCTCGGTATACATACTGTATACTGGCGTTAACCAAACACTATTTAATGCGTAAACCATGTGATAGCGTGCACACACCTTAGACACACCACACACAAGAACGTATATACATTTTAGCCATCATAATTAGCAAATGTATCAACTTACAACGGCAGATTATATTTAAATATTATAAACCGGCATAGTAAGTATTGCAGAGGAAGGAGCAGGAACAAGCCTTTTCAACTATATAACCAACTGCCTATTCGTATATATACATACGCAGGCGCGTAGCCAGGGGGTGGGGCGAGGGGGGCATCCCCCACCCCAAATCGGGAACAAAAGAAAAATTTTTAATGAGTAGCAGCAGGACGAATAAATATTTCGAAAAATTTTCGCCTGCGGCGCTACTTTTCAATGAAAATATTTCAAAAAGCTCCAGATTTTGATTGAAACTTTCCACCAACTGTTTAGTTGCGGTAGAAATTTCAGAGCATTTTTTGCTTGCCCCCCTCCGAAATTTTTTTCTGGCTACGCTAGTGTACATACGTACGTATATATATTCTTATAATAATATTCTAATTAGACAGTATTATTATAATTAGACATCAAATCTCAAAGTCAAACCAATAAACCTCGACCTAAATATTCTTAAAATGTTTCTAAAATACTCGCGTAAACAAAGAACACGAATCCAAAGTTTCGCCAAAATGTGTGTTTGTGAAGGAAGTGCAGAAAAAATTTCCAACTGGAAGCACTTTCTAATTGTACTGTGAAAAGCTTACCAGGGGCGTATCCAGGATTTTAAAAAGGAGGGGGTCCAACCCGAAAAGGGGGAGAGGCCTAATTTTTGCTTAAAAATGAACAAATTTGAGCAAATATCCGAAAAAGGGACAACGTCCGGACTCCCAGGACCACCCCCCTGGATACGCCCCTGGAGCTTACCCTACCCCTAGATGAGACCTATATACTTGTCCTGCTCGAAGAGCCTTCCGCAACAAAGCCACCCCTAAACTCCAACACCTAACCCTAAAAATGCACAATTTTAACAGTTTAAATCTACATCATAACTTTTTACAGAAGTTTTGCTGTTTTGTTGAAAACGCTTAAAATTTAATCAATTTCTGGTAGTTTTTACACAAAAAATAAAACATTTTTCCAAATATTCCCCTCCGTTTTGGGACAGCCTCCCCCATCGATATGCACTCCCCATAAAAATCGCTGAAATCAGCCAGACCAAGAAAGATATGCAAAACCTGAAAATACCTTTAGTATAGGTAGGTAGGAACTCACTTCCCGCCCGCTAGCTGGTGAGCTGTCGCGAGACCTCTCCAAAGAGACAACCAAGGCCGAAACCCTCCGACCGCGCCGGAGTTATCCACATTGGATGCAGGATGCTTTAAACCAGAGAGTCACCCACACATTTTTACGTGCCGGCAAGCTGGACAAACCATTGAAGTCAGCACAGAAAGCTAAACATTGACACCTAGTGAAGTGTACCGGTGTGGTCACCCCACTGAGGCGGTACTGACCTGTCCTGGTAGACCTCCATCCGTCCTTACTAATCCACGATGTGTCAAAAGATAGCAGGTAGGCATACCTGAAGTTAAGTGATGTAGTTGTCAGCAGGACATGGCATCAGTTGGAATTTACCTGTTTTCCGTTTCCATACCAGGAAGTGTGGCACGTGAACCATAGCTAAAGCAAGCTTGACCACATCTCTGGATCCATTACCGGCTGGTGTCTACGTTGGCTCGCCACGCCCACAACCCTTATCCTTTCTTAACCGGGCTTGGGACCGGCTATTACGGAGTTACCTTTGGTATAAAAAACATTTCTAACAGGGAATTGAAGACGTGGTAAGCCCCATATAGTTATGGAGGGCCCCATTTTAAACTACTCAACATTCAGCGACAGTCAAGGCCGAGACCAGGGTATATACCAGGACCAAGAGCGAGATCGCGGCCACAGCTCAGCATTGGGACTTTTACACATGACAATATGGTTTTTGCACCTCGCAGATGGATCTCAAACTAATGCGTCTATCAAAAGATTCTGACTCCGGCTAAACTGCCAGAATCACGATCTTTCCGCAGTGCAAACATGTTTAGCAACTTTCCTCGGAAAGACATTCCGGGGAATCACAAACGAAAATTTTCCAGCACAGTCAGCAGCTTTCCGAGCAACATTCCGCATTGGCTGCTAAGAAGCAACATTCCAAAACAGTTGGCAGCTTTCCGGGCAACTTTCCGCAAGCCCGCGGAACTAGCGAAATTCCGGCACAGTCAGCAAATTCCTTGGAATCCTGCAATTGATGTGGCTTCTACAATTTTGTTGGTATAGCAAAAATCCGTGGATTTCTGCTGTTCCTGTCTTGAATAGTTAATGCCCTTTATAATCTTTCTCTGTTCCCTGTTAGTTGTTACTTGCACAGTTGACAGTAAATTGTTAAAGTAGATGACATTATTTGATAGTTGCATTGTTTTCAGTTGTACTCATACTCATATACATGCATATTTGATAATTGCATTGTTTTCAGTTGTACTCAAACTAAATATGCATAAATGAACTTGCTTTCGATACGTTTTTTGCTGTTTGAAGGTAGAATGAAGATTTTTACACCCACTTCAAATATTCCAGGCACGTTAATGGTGCTCTAGTTGCACCCCAAACTGGTACATTTATTTATAACATGGTTATGTCGGCAAACAAAGACAGAATAAAGGCGCAGATTAACAAACATACAATGATAAAACAACGTTTTGCAGTGTAAATAATCAAACTTTTCTTAAGGTTTCTTTCTAATCCATCCATGCCTTCATTCCTCCTTTTCAGGGATCAAACACGTCGTCATCACAGGGGGTTCTCTTGGACATCTAGCAAACTGATTTGGCTCTGAAATAATAGTTAACATCGTAATAACAAGGCTGAACTTCAGAGTCATGACTAGTAATTTTAAGATACATTTATCTACAGAGCAATTTGTCCGGCCCAGGGTTAGTTGCTTATTAATAAAAGAGAGAGCTGACATTACCAATTTTTGCAGTCCTATGGTTAATGGAACCGTAAGATAAACTGTGAGCAAGGTCTGTTAGAAGCGTCAAAACACTGGTAATGCTCATATTTCAAAAATGAAATGTTTTCAATTTTAAACTCACTTGGGAACTTTGGGAAACAGATTCCTAGAAACTAAAGGCACATGTGTATTAATAAATAATTATATTTAGATTTACGTAGCTATAGGTAACAGGAGACCGTGTAGGGCGTCTGCCTTGAGGAGCTGGCCCCTCCTCCACGGTTGTAGCCATCATTCGAGGTGGCACTCCTGGCTCAAGGGCTGTGTATCCGGGGATGAGCACCGGCACCCTAGACCCTGACAGGGGTAGGATAATTCTCCGGGGGTTACCTTTACCTTTTTTACCTTATATAATATATCACGTTTAAAATAGCAGTCAGAAGAAGGATACTGACACAATTGCTAGTTTCATATGTGGCTGGCAGCTCAAGATTTGAACTCTCCATGTTGAACCCAAAAAGATGGTTTGACAATCGTAAATACGCAATTGAAATGCCATCTGTTCTGAATTGCACTTTCCGTTCCAGCCACAACTTTCAATTTTTAAGAAATAAGTTTAAAATGTTGCAGTGGGCATTTTTGAAAATAAATTAAAGAAATAAAATTTTAATATGGGCTGAAACCTGAGTGCTAAATGCTAAAAGCAATTGCAAATAGGAATTGTCAGAAGTGCTGAGTAGGCATCTGAAATCAGTTTTTCTATTCAGCTTTTCGTACGCTTTTCGTCATAAGCTTACTATTCTACCTGACATTATGCTAACGGAAACCGGATTAGAAAATAGATTTCAAATGTGTGCTCAGTGGCCGAAAAAACTCCTGTATGCAAGTAGTCAGAAAAATCAGGCGCAAAAGGTTTTGATTCCCAAATTAATACTGTAATTTTCAAAAATGGTTTTGGAATTTACAACTTTTTGAAGTTATTGGTCAAAAAATGAATATAGCAGGGGAAGCGCAAGAGATCCAGTTACAAATGCTTCTCTTAATAGGCTGGCAGTAACCTGCCTGCAAAGTCTTTACATAAGCCATAATCCAGGGAGACCTGGGTATTTTACATCGGTATACAAATGGAATGCGAATTCTTGAGAGACTCACCTTCTCCAGTCATTTCAGGCAAATGCGCCAAGACGTTTTGGACTTAGCCCGGTTCACCGAGCACGGCGGCATTCCAACAGCCACACAGACACGCGCTTCCGAAGTTTTCTTCACTCGGTGGCAGCTGCGTTTCAGCACAGCACGGTCTGAAAAAGTAGAAGTAATTAATAGGACTAACGTGACTTTCCAATGCTAAACATTAAATTTCAAACGTGTTTGTATGTGTCGCCCCCTTACATGAATAATCTCTAGCGTAAATACCTCCACTTACTTGTGACTAACAAATGATAGTTTTAGATCTTACCCAACACACCATGGTAGTATACAATTTAAATGTTCCTTGTTTTGGCTGAGCAAGAAATGGTACGACCAGCACAACTTTTTTATAAATACAAAATACTACAGTTCGTTCTTATTTCTGGGAATAGTAAATTATACACATTAACATGTGGTCGTGTCTAGGTGGGGATTGTCCTAAGAAAATGTTGAAGGGGTTTGTACCTTAAGCCCAAATTAACCAGGAACAACGAAAAACTGACCACAGTTACATTAATTATTTACGGTAACTTTAAAATTTGTAGCAAAATTCAGAATTTTACGAAAAAGTTCAAGAATTAGTTAATTTTCATCAAAATTAAGATATTCAAACAAGACATGTCGGCGAAGCCAGAATATTTAAAATTTAGTGTAGAAGCTTATTTTCTATCCATTTCAAAACGCCTTCCACATATTTCTTTACCCCTTCCCCCGACGGTTGTAGAGCTTTCTTTCGGGTTGGAGGGAGGCCTTGGGCCCCCTTCCTCCTCCATTCCATTAAATGCAGGTTAGCTTATCTTCTGATGCAAAACTATTTATTAACAACACAATAACTATCCAATTTAGCGCATAAAAATTAAAGTATTTTGAAAATTAGGTAAAATAGAAAATGACGAAAAGACAGGTACTCACCCGAAATAAAAGCAGATAAACCAATGGCCAACTAACATTAATTGATCTTAACATGAACATCTTAACAAACTATGTCACAATGAAAAATAAGCTATATTAACAAACAAAAATTTACCTGGATTCTGAGGCATGATTCCAATATCGATCGCTAAGCCTAGCACGCCAGCAAGCAGCAAATGAAGGCAAAGCATTAAGGCGGAAACTATAATGCAATCAATTTTCATAGTTGAAATTTATCCAGAAACTGTAACCGTATTGAGATAAATATCAAGAAAATGAGGTAATAGGTGAGGTAGTAAGTCTTTCATTATTTCTTATTGAGATAAATATAACGTTACAATCCTGCAGAATACACTATGAAATAATACGGTCTACACTGTGACATAATTTAATGCCAGGTCCTCTTATTGACATTACTCCTTGCACCATGTCTACGTAATTTACGCATATGTGACTCTCACATTACACTATCAATTCAAAATACGCATAGGCATCTTCAACGTATACTTTCTATTGACAAGGTCATTCTACCTTTTGCCCATCAGTTTGTTCACTGTATGTATTTCTTCAATAACTAACGTATTCACTGTATGTAGACTTTTAGATTTTATATCGAAAGTTTCTGTGTATACTTGCATCCGGATTTTCTTAGATTGTGTTGGTAGTGTAGTTCTATTATTTATTTTGATTTACTAAAGTCAGCTTGAACAACTTTTAACTTAATCCTGGTAATATTTTCAAATAACGGCACTTTTTCCTATTGCATTATTGCAGCCATGCAACTTTTTACAGCTTTTCTTAAAAGCTGTGCAGAAACTAAACATTAGGAACAAGAAAACGCTAAACGTCTTGCTATAATTTAGAAAAAACGATCTTACGCAAAATACGCGACGCTTTTTTTTACAAAATTTAGCTAATTTTTGTCTTTTACTTGTTAGCCCTCCGACACTCCTGGAGGGGGTTCGGTAGGTCGGCGAAACTTGGGAAACGACATGTAAAATATTCTGGAGGGGGGCGTTGCTAATTTGCTCAAAACGTTTGGGGGATAGTCCTCAAAAGAAAATTATTTACAATATTGACTTTATATGGACGTTTAAACATGTTAATTTGAAAATTGCGTGGTCTGATGTGCTGTTTCCTGGCATAGTACACGGGTGAAAATGATATTCAATTTGTTGTTAGATTTAAAGCGTTTCTTTTTTCGTGCCTCGCGGTCAAAACTTGCCTAGTAGAATTCTTTGCATCAGTTAACTTTGTCACAAATCGATTCCAAGTTTAATGTAATGTACTCTAATATAATAGTAATATAATTATAACTGTAATATAATATAATTGTAATATAATGTAATATAATTTCATGTACTGTAATATAATTGGTAGAACTTGCTACCAGATGGATCTAGTCTGTGATCTACATATTGCAATTGTGAATTGTGAATGAATAGGAAGGGACATCGATGCACTAAAAGACCTTTGCGCCAAATGTTATTTTCCGCTGCATGGTGACAACGTGACGACTTGTAGGAATGAACATATGTTATTGGACTAGACTAATGTGCTTTTAGAACAATTGCTTTAATTGTTTTGCTTTAATGTGTACACAATTTTATGACTAGACTGCTGTTTCTTAAACTAATTGGACTAAGCTGGGCATTTTTGACTATTTATATTTTAGAAAATATGAACACTTGAACTATTTTGTGCTATGTACATAATTTTGTTAACAAGTAAAAAACATGTTACATTTTATTAAAAACAGTAAGTAACCTAGAGAGATCCAATCAGTACCATAAAGCTTTGTGCCACGCGTTTCAAGCATAGTTATAAATAAAATGTCGATTTCTACATCTTTAGCTTTGTTCCTTGCTGTAACAATACTGTACGCACCTGCATTCACTAAATAATTGCCAACAACATGTTTTGAACCTATAGATTACAATCCACATTGATATGAATTTGGATTTATCCTGGAAAACCGTTAATCTAGCGATTGAACCGGTGATGCTATGTTACACCGACATGGTAAAATTGTCCGACATTGCAGATTTTACGGACTGGCGGGTTTGTCCACATATTCATAGAATGTAATACCTACTATGCACAATCAACAATATTCCAGGAAATTCCAAACTCCAACAGCAGGAATCCGAAAGTGCCAATCCAAATAACACAATTGCAGAGGCGTCAGCAACTTTCCGCGGATTTTGTCTTTGTGTCGCGCAAATTGCTAAATTCCAGAAGGATTAGCAACAATCCGAGGAGTCTTTTTTACAGAAACACAAGTTGCAAAATTCCAACACAAATAGCAAGTTTCCTCAGCAACATTCCATGGCGACCCACAATTAGCCAAATGCCTCGGAATATGGCAGTTTAGCCGGAGTCAGAATGTTTTGATAGACGCATAATTTGAAATTTGCTGTGAAATTTGATGTTTCAAATTGTCAAATTTTTAAACTAAAATTTCTGAATATTTGTAACATGTATATACAAGTAACAAAAATGCTCCGCACAAAGGGGGATAATATGTGTGTTGGGCCTATGTCTGTCGTTTAAATTCCGGTTGAGAAAGCAAGTATATAAATCCGACACAGCAAGTTTGAGTGGGTGGTTCCATGGCGAAAGTTGTTCAGTTCGATGCGGGCCTTCATTAGACTCGAAATTTTACCACTTTTGAAAATTTTCATTTTTGACCCAAAATCGCCTAAGTCCCCACCCCACCCCACCACAGCCCTCTACAGCCACTTTAGGTACGCACTTCTATGACAAAAGTTGCTCAGTTCCATGCGGGCTTTCATTTGGTACCAAATTTGACCACTTTAGAAAATTTTAATTTTTGACCCAAAATCGCCTAAGTCCCCACCCCACCCTACCACAGCCCTCTACAGCCACTTTAGGTACGCACTTCTATGACATAAGTTGCTCAGTTCGATGCGGGCTTTCATTTGGTACCAAATTTGACCACTTTTGAAAAATTTTATTTTCGACCACTTGACCCCTCACCCGACTGACCACTCAAACAGCAAACTGGAGCCAGTCCAGCAAAATGGGTGGGTCGGACGGCAAAACGGACACCGGGAATGAGCTGGGCGCACCAGAAAACCCCTATGGACAAAGTTTTGAGAGGCTATGCACAGTCCTATATGGCGTTCTTGGAAGTCGGTACCGACTTGACCTTCCCGACAGCAAAGTGGAACAAGCCCAGCAAAATAGGTGGGTCGGACGGCAAAACGGACACCGGGAATGAGCTGGGCGCACCAGAAAACCCCTATGGACAAAGTTTGGAGAGGCTATGCACAGTCCTATATGGTGTTCTTGGAAGTCGGTACCGACTTGACCCTCCCGACAGCAAAGTGGAACCAGCCCAGCAATATGGGTGCGTCCGACGGCAAAACTGCTTACGGGAATCAATTCGCCGTGCCAGAAAACCTTTGTATGAAAGAATTGAGCTCTCTAAGTTGAATACACAGCGAGAAATTTCGATTTTTCATTTTTCGAATTTTCACCATATTTGACCGGCCACTGTGGTCGCATGGGAAGTGATAGAAAAACGAGACTTAGCTATTTAGTTAGTTCAACATATGTATATAGTTTCTGAATTTTCTTAACGTTCGACCTGAGCGACGACCACAAAAATGGTCATTTTTCGCTCTGAGCCGACTTTGCGGTGCCGCTGGGGATGCTGTGGCGCACCTGCAGCGCAAAAAAAGTAGCGATTCTTAAATGGCGTATGGGGTACTACCAGACCCTATACCCCTTTAGGTCCGGCCTCCGCTGCAGATTACGTGAAAGAGGCGGAAAGTCAGGACAATACGACCATTGAATAGGAGAAACCGAAAAAAAAATCGCCGCCATACCGGTCCGGGGCGCAACTTTTTAACGGAAAGTGATACGGGGCTGAAACTTCGCACACTTACTAAACTCGATGTGCTCTACAATATGCGCATGAAATCTGCGCAGGATTTTGCGCAGCCTCTGCGCAGCTTATTTTACGGTGTCTCCAGGGACTTTTGACACATATTATAGGGGTCGCTGCCGCGACCCCTATGATATATGTATATATATATATATATATATATATATATATATATATATATATATATATATATATATATATATATATATATATATATATATTGTATATAGTCAAGTGGGAAAACCCACTTTTCAGATTTTGACTAGAACTTTTTAGTGGATTGACACATCGAAATGCTGATTATGGAGGCAGTTAGGCCTAGTCGTAAGCTTTCTAATGAGCTGTAGAACCCTCTTTAGGGTGTGCCGTTAGCGAGAAAAATTGTACAGCGAGAAAAATTGTACCAAACTGGCGAGAAAAACATATTTGCTGGAAAAAACCCACATCGAAAGCTTTTTGGAAAGTTGCCAGATATATGTATTTCTAATCTTTCCAAGTGAACGAGCAGGTTGTTTTTAACATATATAACTGCGTCAAAATATATATATATTAGTTCTTGTAGAAAAATTGAGGTCAGAATGAATTTTGAAAATTTTGTATACATAGATGTTTAACACATAAACTTAGGCAAATTTTGGAAATTTTTAAAAATTGTTTATTTTTGACGGTTTATTTAAGCATCCTATGGTGTGTAGAATCTTATCTTGCACGGAAACTAGACCCATTTCAAGGCAAAAATATGCATTTATGGGCAAAATTGAAAATATCCGACTGCGACCCCCTGGACCACCCATAACAGGACGAGCCCTGTTAAAACCTATACCAATTTAATCTGCAGGCTGGGCTCTAGTTTGACCTTTCCGGTTAATGGTTCAAAAAATTTAATTTTGAAAAGTGGGTTTTTTTATGCGGCAGGTTTTTTCCGCCAACTCTAGGACACCCCCAGCCCCACCCAGGTCATAGCGGAGCAGTCACAGCAAAGCAGTGTGGCATATATCATTATGAAGCACAGCAGATGCCCTACATATATACATTTAGAGATGCACCGGGGCCGCCACCAGGGTATTTTTTAGGGATTTTTTCCGGGGAGGCCCCCCCCGAGCCTTGGGGGCTGGCTTTTTCCTACAGGGGGGGAGGGGGTGGAGGGCCCCCCATACATCGGTTCCCCCCCAGACTTGGGTCGCCCAGAAACGCCCCCCTCCAGGATTAGGGCCTGCCGGCCCACCAGACTTCAGAAGTCAACAAAAAAATAGGGTTTTTACGGTAAAGTTTCAAAAATTTTTCCGGCTTTGCCGGATTTTTAGACATTTTTTAGCTATTTTAAGCTAGTTATATTAACTTATTAACTTATAACGTTAACTTATTTAAAGTTAAAAATAGTTTTTTTTAACTCAGCAGCAAAAAGCTATTTTATAAGCATTTTTCGAAAACATTTCCCCCCTCCAGAAATCTGTGCCCCCCTCCAGACCTGGGGGGGGAACCCCCCCAGACTTCCCCCCCCCCAGAAATTTTTGCCTAGGAAAAAGCCAGGGGGGATTTTTTGCAAAAGTGAGCCACAAAAATGATATTTTTTGTCGTATTTTGCATGGTGAAAAGTTTTCAAAACTGCCAGGATTTAACCTAAAAACAGCTATTTTTTTGAATAAATCTCCGTCGAAGCCGGAAAATTTTTGAAAATTGGTCTATTTTTGGCAAAAATTTGGGCTTCCAAAAAATCCCAGGGGGGAATCAAAAATCCCGGGAGGAGCAATTTCGAGGGGAATGGAAGGCATTTTCGGAAGGGAAGGTCAATTTCGGGGGGATGGGGGCCCCCCGTCCCGCCCCCTTGTAAAAAATACCCTGGCCACTAACGGGGCCGGCGCCTTAAAGGCAAAAAGTAGCTCAAATTTTAAAAATTTTAGCAGGTCACAAAATCTGATACAAACTCCATATTAACGTAGTTTCGTTCAGCCAAGTAATTATCTCCTTGTTTTTATCTAGTTATGGCGTCAAACGTTGCAAAATTACAGTAAAAAGATTACAGTTAAAACTTATACAAATTGTGCTGAGCTGAGGCCCCGGTCCAAGCAGGGGCCTGACTACCGGGGCCGGGACCGGGGCTAGGTCCCGGTGCATCCCTAATATACATATAATCCGCTTTGCTCTAGGTCTTTCCATTAGTTCAGGGTGGCCCGGCAAATTTTGCCAACTTTCGGCACTTGGTTGTACCCCAACTTCCAGAAATTTCAAAGTCCCAAAACATTTGCAGGGAAGCAGCTGGGGCTACAATAATACACCCTCTAGGGTAGTTTTGGTCCTTGGACGCTCTTCAAAATACGTATTAAAATCCTAAAAACACTGGCAGTGGATTTTTCCCGCATTGGCGGATGGAGTTTTTGCCGCTTGACAACATACACTTAGGCTTAGGCTTATGTCTATATTGGTATTTTTCTTTAACATTGTCTGAAATTAGCCAGTTCTTACTGATTTTGGCAATTTTTATATAAAATAAAAAACTAGCAAAACAAAGTAAAAAAGGCCTTCGATCTTTTATGGCTGAGCCCCCCATCGACCCCCCCCCCCCCCAGATAAAAATCACCCACAAACACACACACACATATATATATATATATATATATATACATATATATATATAAGCCAGGAGTGAGAGATTCGTAGTTGGTCAAAAAATAGGGAAAAGAAGGTTCTCAAAAGGAAGATGGGAAGGTAAGGGTCCCCAACAATTCCCTAAAACATATATAGGTGTGTTGGAGTATGGAGGACTTCGCCACCAAAACGACACATTTTTACCACCCCCAATGCTTCCTTTGAGGGGGGGCGAGGTGGTTAGCGTAACCCTCCCCCAAAATTTGACAAACTTTACAATAGATGTATATATAACGGAGATTTGGGCTAGCCCACCACCGGAATTTTTGGGCCCCCCCCTTTTAAGACCCCCCAAACCTGCCCCAAAAAGTTTTTCCATTTTTATGCCAAAAATAGCATTTTCAGCAATTGCTGTTGTCAAAACACATTCAACCATGAAGTTATTTTAACATTAGACAGGGGCTTTAAACTCGAAAACTTGTTTGGCAACATGTTTCTAAGTATAAAATAAGGTAAATATTGAGTCAGAAAGTCCATAAACCGTTAAAAAAGTGTATTTCTCGCAATCATAAACACTTTAATTAAGCCAAACATTTCGACTTTTTTATTTTGCAAAATTTAGCCTAAAAATAACCAATTTTTGGCCAAATTTTCAAGCCTTCGGCGCGAATACTTGGGGGGCCCAAAAATTTTGGGGGAGGGCCTAGGCCAAGGGGAGACTGAAAAAATGCCCCCCTGGCATAGGTGTACTTTGAGAAAAAAATGAGGGAGTGAGTAAACGAAATTAGGGTGGTTGAAGTCAGCCGGTTTGGGTTGGGGTGGGGTCCGGAAAAATCGAATTTGGTGGGGGGTAAAAATGTTTCGTTAAAAAATTTTAAAAAAATTCGCGAATTCGCTGAAAAACGTTGTTCCCAACGAAAAATCAGCAATATTTCTTCAATTTTGCTCATTTAGTCGAAAACTTGGATTTTTAGCAAAAAAAATCGAACTTTTCTAAAAAATTTCGAATTTTTACTAATTTTGAGGCTAATTTTTCTAAATTTTGAGGGCGGAGTCTGGAAAATTTGGGTGGATGGGGTCTGGGATTTGGCAATTTGGGGGGAGGGTGCCCCTCCACCCCTCCCCACAGATACACCTATGAATTTAACCTCTACTGAGAATTATGACAAATCCTCACTTATGTAGATGAACATGGTATTTTTTGAAAAATGTTTCTCTAATTTTGGCCTAAAATCACCTTAAAACGGTGTCAAAACGCCTAAAACATTAAACGCAAACCTTATTTTGAAAGAAAATGGTTAATAACAGTGAATTTAGCATTTTTTGTAGGTTTTCTGGATACCAAATTCTGGGAGGGGAGTTAGGGGAGAAGACCACGAGAGTCAATCCAATTACATTTCCTTGACCACGCCCTAAAAGGTTTGGAAACTTTAATTTAATAAACTTTACTAAACAATAGCAAACTTCTGAAATTTCTGCCAAAGCAAACATTTACTTAAACCCGTCATAGCTAAAATTTATTAATGACGCTTAGTTAAGCATAAATATACAGGTACTAATCCCTAATGTTGCACATTTCTTGAAAATTTTAACCGAAAAAATTTTTTACCCCTACCGACAAATTGTAGTTGCTAGGCCCACACCCCAACTGAAACCATTCTAGCCAGAACAGGTCCAGGAATACTAGCAAGCACCAAACTTGCCACCCCTATTTAAAAACAAATATCGGAAAACAAATAACAGTTAGCAGGAAAAGCGTTCCAAATAAATTATTAAACATTGAATAGAATCTTGTGAACAACCATGTTCATTACAAAATTGTCAAGATTTGAGGACTATACGATTCAAACAAACAGCGAAACTAAACTGAAAACAATTTAACAAGAGTGAAAATGATGGGTCACATTTACGGGGGGGGGGTTGTATACATGTTGGCCAACTGACTAATGATAGGTCACATTTGCGGGGGGGGGTCCTACCCAGTGAGCGTACGCATTTGCGTACTGGGTGCTGATTTGCGGGGGGGGTCACTAGGTACGCAGTTGCGGGGGGGGGTGGGCCGTTAGCGTGCAGAGCATGGCTCAGCAGCTGACAACATAGAGTGTGACAAGTGTCACACTCTTATGTATAATGTACTCTTGATACTACTTAATTGAAATTTAAAACAAAATCTGCAGAGCTTAGTAAAGAACCTTCGACTCTATACAGCCATCTTTGATAATCAAAAATTAATGATTAGAGAGTATATACCTGCAATTTTCACTTTTAAAAAAGTACTTCAGCCATCTTGTGAACCGTGGCTGCCAAAATAAGCTCCGATTTTCTCCAATTTATTTCAAATTTGAATTATTTATTTGCTATCTTTAAATTTAAATTGATCCCACAGTCTTTCCACCTTCATTTGCTGTCAATTACTTCAAAGATGTGTGTTTATTGCTTCAAGTAAGACAGATTCGTCCAAACGAAGGACGCGTCATATGGAAAAACGGATTTCATATTCGAATTCAGCAGGTCAAAGAACCCTTTTCAGCAAAATCGGAAGCAAAAAATTTTTGATCCCATTTTTGCTTTGTTCAGGACCGGTAGCTTTTTAAGCCTAAAAATAAGGGTTATTTCTTAACATAGACTGAGCTAGCACACTAACCGGAAAACCAAGACCCTCGAAGCTTAGTCACAGTTTGTCCCAATTAGAGCCTAATAACTGGTAAAAAGTAGGGGCAGGCTAGGGGCTGTCAATTTTATTAGATTGAAAACGGTACACGGTCATCTCGCAACTTTTTGTCAAATTTCAAACTTTAACCTGTTATTGCTGAAGAAGGAAGCAACGCTCGAAAGCCGGAATACTTTTAGTATTTAGACTAATAACAGCTAACATTCGTGGCAAAAAGTTTCAGAATTGGCCAAAACCGTTAATCAATCAGAGCCGAGAAAAGCTTTTTGAAAAAACCCATTTGTCGCACCAAAATTTGTACTATGTCGACCTGCCAAAAAAACTGTATATGAGATATATTGTTGCCCACCCTAAACATTTTTACTTTTATATGTTGGCTAACGTTGGGCAAAAAAGCAGCTCTCTCCGACGATATCGTGCCAACCCCTTCGTGAGACCCCCCCTTACATTGATTATAGCACAACCGACTGATTTTTGACGTAAATGCCCAGTGAAAACTGCCTTTAAAATTCAATCCATCCTGCTTGAGTAATTAAGGAAGGAGATTCATCATGCAGATTTTTTAGATCGCGAATTTCGTTCAGTTTTACACAAATATCAGCCACATGTGACCTTCGTATCAGGTTTGAATTTTGAGTTGTTTCGTTCAGTTCTCCGAAAGTTAGGTACTATATATTAGGTATTTATCTTGAAAAAACATCAGGCTCAGAAGCTTCGATGAAGGCTTTTTAAGGAGAAACATGACCACTGCTGCCAGTGACTTTATGAAATGTTTAACAGTACTTTGCTAAAATAGAAGCAATTGCGAGGCATGTTACTACGGGCAGGATTTATTCCTGCATGGAGAGCTTACAATTTATCTGAAGTATTATGTCATATTCTAAAAAAATTGTTTTTAAACAGAGGGGTATCTGACCGATCAAATCAGAGCCAGCGCCCAAATTTGCCGACGTTGCGGCAACAATTGAAGTCTAAAGTGAGCTAGACTAATCAACAATATCTTTCAACAGATATTCGATACTTGACTGGCAGTTAACTAACGTCCATTCGTGTTCGATGCGAAAAAGCAGAAGATTACCAAAACTTATAAAAACAGAAAGTTTAGTGACAAAAATATCTTGAAACTGGGCAAAGCTAACCATAATAAGTTGACATCATACGAAAGATTCAGCCATATACTGTTGCTTGTTGAAATAAAAATTTCGTGTTTAGAACTTTGAATATTTGTAGCACTGGTCAAACTTGACAACCTCCATTTTTTATGCTTGAAGACGGTCCACTTTGGCCTGGGCTTTCGTGTGTCGCTTTTTTTGAAGAACCTTGACAAAACCTGACGAAAGCACCTTGAGTTTACGTGCCTGTTTTGTCGATAGTCAATATTCAAAATATTCAAAGCGACACACGAAAACGCCGCCCAACTTTGGAATTCAAAATTTTAGCTTTTAGTGTAGAATTCAATAAAATTATTTTATATAATTGTTTGTGTATTCGTATGACTCTCACTCTTGGAGTAAATATATATTCACCCAGTTTCCCCATACCAGGTGCGCACCTGGTGAGGCTGGGTGATGAGACGCATGGGGCTTTGAGCACTCATCTGAGGATATATATTGCCTGTGCTCCACGGCACCTATTATGTTATGCACTATGTTATTTTACGTATATACACTCATTTTTAAATAGGTTGGGGTTTGCAATGCAATGGAACGGAATATGTCTATGTCGGATGTATCCAGTACTCTTGAATTCAAAATGACTCTAACTACAGAAGAGGTTGAGTACGCATCTTGTGTTACTGTGCCTCGTTCTGTGTTTTTCTTTAATGGTAAAAACTCGTTAAACTATACCAACCAGACAACGAAATGTGTTGAAATCAACTAAACCGGAAATATGACATTGTCACCTGTCGGGTATGCCAGGCATTATGTTAGGCACCGAATGAGATCTTGATCCGTATAATACAGTACGGCAATTTTCGCACCGTATTAAACGGTACGTACCGTATATAACTGTACAACGTTTCTGTGCTGTATTAAACTGTAACTCTCATATTATATTGTATGGTAAACTTTCATAGAGTATTGGGAAACAACTGAATACTGCTGTTAGATATACGTTGTTGCGCTTACGTATCTTTAGCAAATGAAACTGTCTATTCAATTTTGCTACTAGAATACGTCTTTTTATAAATTTACTCAAGTTTTTGAGTTTTATCATTTTAAAGCTTAGAATGTGCCTGTTACAACTGCTCAGAATATAGTTGTCTCAAGTCGCCTCTTCGACTTGGACATGTGACAACACGAAAACAATCTTTGAACATAGAATTCTCGAAGCGTGCGTAAACTAAAAAGGCGACCAGCATAGGTTTCAAAAGAATCATCTTGCCGAGGGAGATTTTTCAGAAGTTGCTTATGAACCAACAAGCTCAATATTTTGCAACAGACGTAAATTTTGTGCGACTTTTTTGCATTAATTTCTTTCCTAATTCCACTAATTCTACTAATTGCTAACTAAGACCAAACGCAAGACCTTAAAAAAGCTCTACTGCAACTGTTCAAAAATCCATGGTCAAAGCCGTATTATAACTGGCTTGTATGAGTTTAGTGAAATCCATGTTCATCATAATAAAGCTTCGCTCATCCAGAATATTTTCACACAAGAATGACGAAAAGCATTTTAAGTTTTTTAAAGCTTTGTTCTTTTTTAATTTTAAAAGTAGTTAAAGTTAAAACATTCATATTCAAATAATTTCATCTTGTTATGTAGGTACCAAAAATTTTAGACGTATTTTTCGCAAAACAGTAAAATTAGTCATTTGGAAATATAAACAGAACAGAAAATGTTATTTGACAGCAGTATTCAGTTGTTAGCCAATACCGTACAATATAATACGGGACGTGCGTTAATATTTTACGAAAATTGTCATACCGTACACGGTATAAAATTTCATACGATACGTAACATTCACATAAACAGAACTGACAAACTTCATAAAATTTTTCATCCCACAGAAACTGTAAACATTATTAATCAATGCAATTTTGTTAGACAAATTATATTTCCGATGAAGTTATGAAATATGTGGATAAAATCAGGCCTTCATCATATGCAAAATTTGCACCACAGAACAAACGATATTCAAAGCAGCTACCCTTTTTACTAGAACTGACATATTGGCCTTAGCGGGCATTTTGTCTGTAGTGTTAGGACACAAAATATGACAAGCGTTTTGTTCATAGTGAAAGTGTATTCCAGAGAGACTGTTAGAACATGCAATAATTGTGATTACTTCCTGCAAGTTCTGATATCCTTGATCCTCAAGCGGGAGCGCACCCTGAGTATCTTTAACCTAATATCCTATAGGTGACTCCGTGTCGTTTCCCATATGCTGAAGGGATACAGCAGCTTCCTCCAGATAAAACACCTGACCTAAACAATCTACCTGCTGCCTCATAGATGACCTCAGATCGTTGCCTGTCTGTTGTCGAAAAAAATCTGTTTTTGAGATTGTTGAGAATGTGAACCGTGGAGACCGCTCTCCGTCTCCACCTGATAAGTCAGGCTATTGATATATGCGGGACTTAGATATGGGAGTCGGCAGTCATAGATACTGTACATATCTTCTGACATACTGTAATTAATAGTCAGAAAGGTGACATGGGTCTGCCATGTTTGTTTTAATCTAACTGAATGAAGATATTGTTTGCAGTTTTTTGGTTGTTTTGATTGGCATGCAAGGGATTGTTTACTTAGATTGAAAAAGTTTACTTCTGCGTCCTGGATATTATTCATCAGAATTCAAAACCCACAACGAAATATCTTATTTTTCAAATTAAGTAATGTCGTTGTTACAGTTTGCACACATTTCCATTAAATGAAAACCTGATTAGAGTAGGGAGTCGCAATTCAGGTTTGAGACTGGATGAAGTTATTCGTTTTCGTTAAACTTAAAATTAATAGCTCTGCTTGTTGATCTAAAAATGAGCTTGCAATAGGAAGGTAGGACACGATTGTAGAAGTCATTTATTTCCACTGAAATGTAATTTTTTAACCAGAAACACTGCTCTAAAAAGTTTGATTATATTCTTTGATTTCACTTTAAGAAACATTTGGCATTCAGTCCTTCCCGTTAAACAATGCAATTAAACCGGTATTTTTTGAACTTTGAAAAACAAAAACAACTGTTTGTGAAATTGAAATTTTTGTGGTGATCAAGGTTTGATCTGTTTTCAATCTTTGACGGCCATAAACGAACCATTATAGAACGAATCTTTTGTGCGATTACCACGGTTATGAAAAAGTCACCTCGTGAGATCGAATTTATGGAAATATTAATAGTACGCACACTCCCATATCTAAGCCCCGCATATATCAATAGCATGACCTATCAGGTGGAGACGGAGAGCGGTCTCCACGGTTCAATGAATTCTATAGTACTAGACTATAGAATCAAATTGACTTTAGACGATAATATGGGTTTAAGAGATACTTGTACACCAGGGGCCGATGTTATCAAATTTGGGTTTCCTAAAACCCGGGTTTCGTAGTTTTTGGGGTTAACCCTGAAATTTTGGGGTTGGGTTAACCCTGGGGCTAACCCAATGTTATCAAGCAATTTTGAGGTTGGATTTCAGAAACCCTATTTTATTGGGGTTAACCCTGAGTTAACCCTGAATTAACCCTGAAATCGAGAATAGTTAACCCAGAATTAACCCCAAAAATAACTGTGCAGTCTTGTCTATATTTTTGGAACTAATAGACGAGGCAGTCCCACGAGCGAAACCCATAAATTACATAGAATAAAACCCGGGTTTCAGGCCCAACCCTCCTCATCGAGTAGGGTTGAGATTTAACCACATTAACCCAAATTTAACCCAAGTTTTTAAACCCGAGTTTCATGATAACATTGGGTCTCCACTTAACCCCAATTTAACCCAAAACCAAGTTATGAAACCTGGGTTTCAAAAACCCAGTTCTAACCCAACTTTGATTCCATCGGGTTTGGGTTGAAAACCCATTTTTAACCTAGGTTTAGCTCGAAACCCGGGTTTGGGCCTTTGATAACATCGGACCCAGGACTCGCTGGCTGAACACCTAAAACAATACTACTTACACTTGCTTGATAATCACATGAGAAACATTCAAGAAGCTGTGAAATACTATACTAATAAGTAACTGAAGCTGTTTATTGGTGCTAATTTATAAAGAACGCTTTCCACTTTTTGGATTTTCTGTTTGTGTTCAGTTTCTGACAGACCCGCAAACTTACAATGTAACGTTTATGTTTATGCTTTTGAAAAATTCCACGAAAACTGAAATGAAGTGAAGTCTCAAAGGGCGGATCTTTTTTTGTTGAGACAAAATTTAGACAATTCTTCACCACCAACAAATGCATTTACGTTTCCTGGTACAGTAGCTTTTCCTTCTATTTAACCAAGAGCTCGGCTTTAGCCTTTCCAACTCTTAGAATATATTCGAGCAATCAATTAAACCTTTGCGTAGCAGATGAACACAGTTTTACTATTACTTGTTTTTTGTGATCCTCGGGCTCATTCGTATTATTTCAATAGCCTTTTCTTCGGAGTGAACGATTCCCTGGCAGCATGTTTTCCGCACTAGCATGTATCAGCTTATTGTAAACGTGGTGACGTTAATCGCATTAAATAATGCAACAGTTTCAAATTTTTAAGTAAGACCTGGATTGGTTAAGCTTAACTGAGGCAAGTTTTCGTACCACTTCTCGATGTTTGCTCAGTTTTCGCTTTTGACTCAACGAAGTGTTACAGGTTGCCTGTAAAGATGATTCCAGCAAATTTCAGTTTAACAGTTCCCGTTTCAACGTATGTTCCAACTCGACGAATTAGGAAGATTACGACTTGTTGGAATTTCACTACAGGCCCAATAAAAGACAAAAGCTCGTGGCGTACAAACTGCTTGTTGAACAAATTGAATACTCTAAACAAGAACGTGAGCAAGAACCTTACTTTAAATTTCACCCAAATACCAAGGAAATCACCTCCCACTAAACAGCACTGCTCGACTCGAAAACCCCAAACACTTCGCTTCAACGAAACCATCCCCACACAAGTCAATATGGGGACTTCATTATTAGCTAAGTAATACAGAATTTCACACCAATGTGCCGATATCATTTTTTAGTGTTTACACGAATTCATCATAAGGCTATCCTAACATTTGCTCATTGTCATTAATATCTTTGCTGCCGCTGCTTAATTCACAACGTTTACTATGGCGTGTACGTTTATGTACTGTCCATATGTACTTCCATACTTGAAACATTTCGCGATTGCAAAAATATGAAACGGGCACAACGATTAATTAGATTCCAAGTACATAGTTGTACAAAGATTCCTCGTTGATGCTACTCCACTGAATGATAAAGTTCAACGGTGGTGTTGATGACTTTCTTATTCTTCTCATTAACACTGATGTTCATTAACATGTCACTAACACTGACATGCACTAAGCGTGAAACATCCTCTACATGCTAACGGCTGACCACCCCCCCCCGCAAAATGGATACATCAGTGCAGAAATGCAGAAGTGCATCTAGTGCAGAAATGTTGCACTTGTTTGTAACGTTGTTATTTGTTTGTTTAATCAATAATAATAATAATCACAAAAAACTGCCCCTCAACAGACACGAAACCTGCGCATGTAGTGCTTGTCTTTTCCAGCCTTATCATACAAGCAAGGAGCGAGGAAGCATACTCCCGCTTCCACTGGTTGCCAATTTAGGGGACGGGGTCACTGGGTCCAATTTGGGAGGGTCAGCTGTTACCACACGGTGCATGTGTCTCGCTTATAGTATATCGAGTATGCCAGCTGTCGTACTCTTATATATAATGTACTCTTGATTTCTGTTGTGCAAATTTACAGTAGCTGTTGTTACAATTGTTTTAGTTCGAGCTCGAAGATATCTATTGTCCGCAGGGTTACTGCGAGTTCATGTATTACATTGAACTCTTACTTTAAGTCTATGTCAAATTTGGTTCTCCTGATCAAACCTGTGGAAATGTTTCCATCTGTCAGAAAATTTTTCTTTGAAAACTCTAATTTTTCCACGCACTTATTTCTGCTTGAAAATAATGTGCGACATGCTGAAAGGTTAACTGAACAAGCAATAATTTCTGCAAAAAAGTAAATGCTGCGAGAGGAACGCTTCCATAACTTGTAGGGGTTCGGAAAACATTTTATGGTTGAGGTTACCTAGGATTTAAACAAACAGACTCCTAATCTAGACCATACCAGATTACTACTTTTTAATGGAATACATATTTTATTAAGCCCATGCTGTGAACTTGCGAAACAGCAAAAGCAATGCAACTGTGCGATTTCAAATTGACATACTTTGTGAGATTTAGAAATCATGCAATTTTAGCTTTAGGTTACCTTCATAACAACCTGCAGACTTCCAAATCGGCACTCGGCACTAAATATCCGCTATGAGTATTATCAGCCAAAGCATACTGTTATACATTAATTTCAGCAAGATTCATAATACATAGGAGTATAGCAGCTGATATGCACTATGAATTATAAGGGGTATGTCTGGTTTAATTCCACAGCGAGTGCAGAGGTTTTCCCGAAAGATGAGAAAAAACGACTCGAAAATTGCCACCAAATGTCTCGAAAGCTGTCAGACTGAAAATCAAAATTGTCTCGAAATATTTCAAAGGTTTGTAGAAATATTTGAAAAATGACTCGAAACGTATTTGCTTTGCTTGTTGCGTAAATTTAGACAAATTAATGAAATGTCTCAAAATATATTCAAGAAGTCTCGAAAGTTGGAAAATATTTCGAGACAAATCCCAACTTGCCAGAAACCCTCTGCACTCGCTGTGAAGTTAAAGCTGATATACCCATAAGCGTGAAACACCCGCTACAAGCTGACGGCTCACCCCCCTCTCTCCGCAAAATGGATACATCACTTGAAAAATTGCCCCTCTATGCGTGTATTCTGAGGCTCGACACAGACACGAAAGTTGCGCATGTAGTGCTTGTCTTTTCCAGCCTTATCATGCAAGCAAGGAGAGTGTAAGCATACTCCCGCTTCGACTGGTTGCCAATTTAGGGGACGGGGTCACTGGGTCCAATTTGGGAGGGTCAGCTGTTACCACACGATGCATATGTTTCGCTTATAATATATCGAGTATGCCAGCTGTCGTACTCTTATATATAATGTACTCTTGATTTCTGTTGTGCAAATTTACAGTAGCTGTTGTTACAATTGTTTTAGTTCGAGCTCGAAGATATCTATTGTCCGCAGGGTTACTGCGAGTTCATGTATTACATTGAACTCTTACTTTAAGTCTATGTCAAATTTGGTTCTCCTGATCAAACCTGTGGAAATGTTTCCATCTGTCAGAAAATTTTTCTTTGAAAACTCTAATTTTTCCACGCACTTATTTCTGCTTGAAAATAATGTGCGACATGCTGAAAGATTAACTGAACAAATTAATGAAATGTCTCAAAATATTTTCACTCAAAAATGCTGTGGGAGGAACGCTTCCATAAATTGTAGGGTTCCGAACCATTTTATAGTTGAGGTTACCGAGGATTTAAACAATCAGACTCCCAAGCTATACCTTTTTAATGGAATATATATTTTATTAAGCCGATGCTGTGAACTAGCGACTTCATAAAACTGCGAAACAAGCACAACTGTGCGATTTCAAATTGATATTCTTTGCAGGGTTCAGAAAACGTGCAATTTTAGCTTTATGTTAACGTATAACAATTTGCAGATCACCAAATTGGCACTCTGCAAAAACTGGTCAGCTGATGTCTGTAAAAAGCTGTAAGAGAGTTTAACTGACAGTATGAAAGAAACCTATTTCATTTCATTAAATCAGCGATCTTTGTGATTATGTTTGTTTTGAGTCATCAGTCATCACAGTTTTAAAATAGGGTGTAAGTGTAAATCATGCTCTGCCATCTTAAAGCATTGCTTACCCACTTTCATGCAAACCCCTATTTTTTACATGTTATTGCATAGAGGCTAAGGTGGCAAAAAGCAAACATAAAAGACCTGCTGCGCTGAGGCGCTGCAGGGAAAAGGCTTCTCAAAGCTTTCCTGAAAATTCTGTTAAAAGTGAAAAATTGCTCACTTTCCAGATTTAAAAACGTTGCTTTTGCTTAGTTAGTTAGTCGTGCGTGGCTGCTATTCTGCAAAAAATCCCTTGCATAGAGTGGCGGTATCTTGAATGAAAAATTGAAGTTGGAAACCGTTACGAAATTTCTTCGGCCTATTCTTTAATTTGCCATCGGTTTTTTCCTGAAATTTTCGTTTTGTTTTTCATGCTTTATTTTTTGTTTTTCATATCAACCTGTTTTTCATATCAGGAAATATAGATAGTGCTACAGTTTGACAGAACGTCAGTGCAGTAAGAAATGTTGTTTTGTTCAATTTGCTTTTATAATTTTATAGGTTACGGAACAAATGAATTCCACAAACAACGTCACTAGTACTCTGGATATAGCTCAACTAAGTGTTAGCTTTGCCGGAGTTGCAGTCAGTTTCCCAAGCATCTTTGCATTTGGGCTCATGCTAACAGCTGTCTTGTCAACACCCGCATTGCGGTCAAAGAAGGAAATTATGCTAATTTGCAGTCAAAGTGGTGCCGATTGCATATACAGTTGTGGTTTCTTTTTGGGCGGTATTCGAGAAATTTATTATACAATCAATGGTACCATGTTTGACTTGATACACCCGTTTCAATGTATGTTCGATGTGGTGATGCTGTGCTACTATATAGGACCGATGAGTTCTGGTTTACTAAACCTGTGTACGGGATTTGATCGATTAGTCCTGATTATATCGATTTCAACATATACCAAACTTGAAAGCCGTCTATACATAGCTGGCATTTTGCTTGTTTATACCGTAGCGTTTGCTTTCTATCTGGCAGGGCTGGGGTTTGCCTACAGCTTAATTTCTAGTTACAGGATTTTGAAATTTTGTCCTGGAACATTCCAACCCGGTTGGTTTCGTTTTCTTAACCAGTTGCTGATTGCTAGCTCTGAATTTGGCTCAGCCCTGCTCTACATTCTGTTGGTAGTTTTGTATCGGTTGTGACTTAAGAAACAGCACAGTTCTGTTCGAGATGTCAACCATCAAGCTCAGGTTCAACTGACCAAAACTATGATTATTGTCGTCTTTACTAGCTTCAGTCTTCATATAACTCCTGGTCGATAATGACAATATTTTCTGCGTTCAATATACAGATCGTTGGTCAAATGATGTTCTATCGGTTTCTTTGGATAAGTATTGCCTGTAACCAACTAATAAACATTGTTACCTACATTTGGCGTATTCGAGATCTACGACAAAGAGTTGCTAGCTTCTCGCCCTTGAAAACACTCAAATCCAAGATAACACCTACTGCTGAAACGACGAAATTCAAAGGTGGTCGCTCATTTGATGTCACCAAGGGTACCTAATATTCAAGACTACGAGAAGCGTCAAACTTTATATATTAACAGCGTTTTATGTATTGATGTCATACCAACAAATTGGGCCTCTTGAATACAACTAAAGTTGCCCAATAATGTCCAAAAAGCCCGAAATAGAAACAAATTACACACACAGTAGATAAAAGCATTGAGCAAGCAAGCGCAAGCGACTCCATACCAGGGTTTTTTGGTTTTGGATTTGCGTAACCTTGGGTTCCCATAAATTTAAGTTGCGTCCCGTTAAGAAATTTTGCGTCCACGTAAAATTACTGCTTTAGCGCGTTTGTGTGCAAAAATTGTTTATTTATGAAAATTTCGATAATTCTTTTAGTGAACACTATTTCGACTATTTATAAGGTTGCTGCATGTTTAACAGTAATGCGCGATTACCTACAAGAGTACTGTGGAATATATATTTCATCACATTTTCTTTGATCCTAATTCAAAATTACCAAAGAGGTGATGCTACCTTTGTGAACAATAAATGAAAATCCTTTCTCTTGTGTCAAAACCTCAGTTTCTGTAGCTAACATTCAAAGCTTGGTTGACTGCCCATTTTTACAGTCAGTCTGGGTTCTTCTAGAGGTGTAGGTTGGGATCCTTTTCGTAACAATCCTCCCGACAAACTTGGTTGGGGGCTATATTCTGGGGTGTCACTTCGGGGTCACCTAACTATGTATATATTCAAGTTTTGAATTTTTGTTATACTGGATGCGGTTCTCTCGCCTGTTGAAACTTATAACCATTTCTCGTTTGGAGAAATATATTTTGTCAGGTTTGAATTTATTTTGTCATGTTTCGATAATATCATCTTATTGCACCTTATGGAAATAAACTTGCGGTACTTAATAAATTGCCGTCGCGTTTGCAGTTGGTTAAGGGTAAGCGGAAATAGAATTGATCAGACATGCATACACTCTCGAATCTGTGTCTTTATTTCATTTGATATTTATTGCAACTAGCATAAAACTTTACAACTTGCGACCGTTCCTTCAGGTGAGTAGAATGTCTGATTCGCGCCGTCTGCTTACTCGCTATTTGAAACTGGTCACGGATTCAACGGTCAGATTATTTTCAGAATTTCCTCCTCCAAACCAGCAGGCACCAGAAGTTTCGGATAGTTTTCAAAACCAACAACTTAGTCAAAATTTTCTTTCTCCAAAGTTTGGGGGATCGACAGCTCGGGGAGAACGCTCCCCACCGAAATTTCACAAAATCCAACCCCCATTTAGTTCCAAGCCACCGCACCCCAAAGCAACCCCAAACTTCTGAACCCAAAACCCCAAAATTCTGAACCCCACCATCCCTAAAATTCTGAACCCTCCACCCGCCAAACATTCTGAGACCCCACCGCCCAATTTTCGAGGCGCTGTTCGACCCCCGACCCCGCTTAGGCCTAGACGTAGCCAGTCGGCCACGTGGGCCCGGTCGTTGGAAGAATTGTCACGGGGGAAATAAATTTTTCTGGAGCGCTACTAAATGCGTGGGG
>JASAND010030664.1:0-12689 GCA_030248195.1 Trissonchulus latispiculum
CATTGCAAGCTATACATTTGGCACAGTCCTTGTCGGAAATCAGGGATGTTTTTAATCTGAGGGGTTCTTACTTCTTAGTTTCTGGAAAAAGGATAATTAGTCTCTAGCAGTAAATACAGTAAATACAGTGATTGAGCACAAGAATAACGATAAAATAAAATAAAATAACGAATAAAAAGAAGATTTATAATAAACGACAGTTTTTCGTGTTAAGCTGACTAGCTTCAGCTTCAGACTAGTAGGCTACAATATTATGTACAATTCGATTGTGAGAAAATCTATGAACAAATTGTGCCACTTTTGATGCCTATTTGCTGAGTTTTGGATTGTCTTATGCTTTGTATTATCTCCAGGCTATCGAATGCAGATTTTCCGACACTTCCCTGTATTTGCTCGTAGAAATTTTCTGCTTTGCCTAAAAAGTTTTCCACAACTGCAGAAAGGCGGGGGAGGGATGGAGGTGTTCCACCATACATAGATTGAGTGGGCATACACAATAATTTAATAATTTTAATAACTTAATAATTTAATAATTTTAATAATTTAATAATTTAATAATTTTAATAATTTAATAATTTTCATAATTTAATAATTTAATAATTTAATAATTTTGCATTGGGTGCTCATCTATGGGGATATTTAGTTTTGGTGGCTCAGCAGATCTATTCAGATCTGTCATCGACTGAGGGATAACTGAAAGCATTAGCGTCACAGTCCTAGTTTAGTCAAGCCTAGTCTAGTCTTAGTCTTATAGCTTACCTCCAAAACATATGAAATTAACAAACGAACTGCAAATATTCCCAGAAGGCTTTGGACAATAAGCATAGCAATTTACCTCATTTCAGAACCACTTGATCACTGTCATAAAGACTGTTTTCCCCGGAACAGGACCAATTGAGACTTTTGACTTTGACTGGAATATCTTCAACAAACTAGACCTTCCAACTAAACGTAGTCTTGTGCGACTGCTACTGTTGTTCACTTCTGGAAATGCTCAGGTAGTTTAAGTTCATTTGTTGTACTCGTATGTGGTGTGTGATCTTAGCAAGATTTCAAGGATGTTTAAAGAAAATTATTTCCCTGAAGGAATGATCCCTAAAGGTTGGTTTTAGATTTGAGATTATTTTAGAAAATTGGTCTCGATCCAGCATTTTGCAACTTTCATAAACATTTAAATTTAAACACAGTTTAGATTCTTCGAAGTTCTATGATAATTTATCATGAAAGATATTGCAATATATGTGAAATATTTTAAACAAGCACATAGTCTTACACTGGTCAATTTTCCGGAATACACTGGGAACTTTTTCATTACCTGTATGCGCTCAAGTGTAGTTTAAGTCACAGCCTCGTTACGTAATAATTGTCCAATATATATGAAGCCAATAACAATAACAATCGTGCCTAGTTGTTTTATACTTTGTTATTAAAGAAAATACATCGTAAATCTTAATGTTTGCTGTATTTGTCTTAATTTTAACTGTACACTTTATGAAATTTAGGTATAATAATCTGTTTCAGGGAATACCTTTAAGTCTGGTTACTAAGCTTAAGTTCATCTTAAAACCAGTCAGCTGGAATCATCCAGACTCTTTCGACTTCACTGTTTTGAAACAACTGACCGATCAAGAAACACAAATTCTGATTTCCATCATATCTGGGCGCCCTGTCCAACCCAAACCAGATGTTGTAAGATCCGTTATGCATTGCTCTTTGCTGTGAAATAGGAAGCACATATAAAATGTAATCTTTTATTAGGCAAGATAATATTATAAGATATTTTTATTATTTATCTTAGACTTATTATTAATTGTTACAGATTTTTCATGATGCCCACTAAATTTATGCAGTTAACGTTTGACAATTCACAGCGCGAAGTTCAGCTCACTGGCGGTTGCCACTAATTGAAGTCTTTTTATGGAAAGCTTTTAATTCATTTCATCAGTATTTATTTACTATTGTGTTTAGAGTAAGCTGCAACATGCTATCATAACATTTTTTCCTGGACCCAAGGTGGATGTGAATCAGTTCAATTTCAATGTCTTCACAACTGCAGACAAGGCAACAAAGCGCACAATTTTGCTTCTGTTTCATTTGATCACCCATGGAATTATAAACGTACGAACATTTAGTTATTAGTTAGTCGCTGTTTGTCGATATTTGTACTAACGGGTGGGTTGGTTGGAAGCTTAGATCGACAATTTTCTAATTTCCTTAGGGAGATAATATTAAATCAGCTGCTGTCCTGGTGGATCAGTATATAGTTTAGTAATGGCAGTGCATGCCTTGCAACATTTTAGCCATATCCTTACCTAATTTTAATCCTTATTCAAAGGTAACCCTGGCAATCTTTCCTTTCATAGATATTTGAATACTTAGGAATATACCTAGAAGCCATTCGTTCTTGAAAACAACAAGTTTATTAAAGGCTATGTGGCTTCGATATTTCCCATGCCGACACTGGGCTGATGCCGTGTAAACCTACCGCACATCCAGAAGGGCCCGTTTCAATGGCGATGCGGCCAATGGCTCCGCTGCTAGCAAGTGCAGCTTTTTACGAAAAAACACCTTCCAGTGGTTACTTTTACCTTTCAGTGGTTTAATTTGACCTTCCAGGGTGGTGGTTTAACAGCAACTTGATATATTCGACAGCAACTGCGGCATTCTAGCTCCTCCATGGCCAAGTATTCCCCTCTAGTAAGGTCTGACAGTTCTCGTTTTTCAGGCTCGGGCTCGTTAGGACTACAAAAAACTATAATAATATAACTATAACTAATTTAGAGCCAAGTTCTTCGTGTGTTTAGGTGCCTTCTATTCCAGCAGATACTTTGACAAAAATAAAACATATTCTACGATACGTAGACTACAGGCAGCCCGACGGATTCGATTTTGAACCCTTCAATCAGCTTGCTATCAAAGATCGGCAAATTATCCTTGCTTTCCTAAGCGGCAAAGATGTGATTGGGCCAAAGCCCACCACTCCGGTAAGCTATACTTGTTGGATGGAAATCGGTTTCAACCTAACCATTAATCATTATTCCAACTGTGAGCGGCTGATCGTTGCAATCCTTACCCGAATATGACTTAGTTTTTGAATTTTTCTGAAAATTTAATTATCTAAAAATAAAATTATTTTCACATTTTTGCAAAGTTGCAGTCACAGAAAGACCTAATATTAAAGCTGCAGCTACAACATCTAATTTTAATTCACTTTTGAAAACGATGCATTATCAACCAATGTCTACATAGCTTTACTTTCCAATTTCAGCCAGATAACACTGAACAACAACCAAATTTGGTAAGTCAGTGCTGCAATTGTGTGCGGCATATGTTTTGCGCCATTTGGTCAGATTTGTGTATCAGAAACCCTTAACATGAATTCACTCAAGAATTCACATACGATGTCAAAACTTAATGTCGTTTCCCAACTTCATAAAGTGCACGTTCTACAGAGCAGCTCTAATCCAATTTAAATTTGATGGGACTTTTCAAAATAAGCCTATAGCGTTTTTGACACCGTTCCAGCCAATGCAGCTTCAAACATTTATTAAGGCCGGTTTACACGAGGCAACTTTGATGCAACTTTCAGGCAATTTTTTGTTAGCAACTTTGTTGAAAGTTGCTTGAAAGTTGCCTAGTGTGAACGCTCATAAAATCGCAAGCAGCCAGTAAGCAACTTGAAATTTTCTTTCTGTCCTGAAGCTACTTTTTCAGGCAACTCACAGGCAACAGCCAATCAAGCAAGGCCGCATCTTTTGAATATTAGGCGCGCGTAATTGTCATTGGCTGCTAGCAGAAAGTTGCTAGATAAACTGTTGCCTGCAAGTTGCCTCGTATAAACGCCAAGTCGTAAGCAATTTCTCAGCACCTAAAGTTGCTTCAAAATTGCTTCCCAAAATAGCTGCTGCAGAGTTGCCTCATGTACAGACAAAGCAAAGTGCCTCGACAGTTTAGCAGCAGCAATATTCATTTAAAAGGACCATTTGAGCACTACATTTATGGATTTGCATCTGTACAGCTCTTCCTTATGAGATACAAACAACTTTCTTATTTTGCGCCATGCAGAATTCAAATTATCCATTATTTCTTTAGTTACACAAGCTGAAAATTTAAACTATTAAAGACGTCGGTTTCAAGAACCCACAGAGCCAACTATCCCAGGCATGGCCATCTTCGAATTACTATCTCATAGGCTAATTGCATAAAAAGCAGTTTTTGCAAAACGACGACTAATTTTTCTCCAACGATTCTGCAGCATTCAATATGCAAGCTAGAGGTAATAATGATTAAATGTTTTGAAGTTTTGTAATGTCAGTGCAACGTACTTCTAGAGCGATTTGTTATCCAGAATTCAACAGCTGTTCCCTGGATCTGGAACTATTGTCACATTTGACTACGATTTTGACTTTTTCAACAAACTACCACCATCTGATAAAACGGCCGTTCTTCAGTTGCTTAAGTTGTTCATTTCTGGACGTGTGAAGGTACGTTTTATCAAGAGTACATAATATAAGAGCGTGCCACTAGGCACACTCTATGTTCTGTTTGAAATTCTTGTTGTACAATTCCTCAAAGTGTTCTGTCCTGAAATTTCGTCAAAAAATTTTAAAAGTTAAATATTTTATAACAGTTTTCTATACAGTCGTTCGTTAAAATTTGCTCAAGTACTTGCGCTGCTATATAGTGCAAAATGCAAGATCCAGAGCTTACCACTTTTATGACCTGATTGAGATTGCATTGAGATATCCTTGCCAAAACATGCAACTTGTAAACTTGTAGCCTGCAGTTCACGTTCAGTGTGCAAGAACCTCTTGAAAGTTTTTTAATCACTTATCTTCTGACTTGCATATGCATGTTTCACTGTACATGCAAGTTACAAGTTTTAAGTATTATGAAATCGGCCTCAGCTTATTCGACCCAAATATCAACCTATCCAACTAATAACTAGTTCCTTAGACTATAGAACTATACGGAGGTAGTCCCATAGCATTTACACTGTAAATCCAATACTGATACCATAAAAAGGAAGTAAATGTACTACCGACATGTTCTGCCAGCACGCTTGCTAGTTTCGACCTTCAACATGTGTAAACATACAAGCGAGTGAGCATACACAATTGTGCACTGGGTGTTCAGTTGTGTGGGGTTATTCGTTATTGGGTAGATGTTATTTTTTGTGATAATTAAAGACGGTAACCCTTGTCACACTCTTTTGTAGTTATTGTGCACTCTTGGTTATATGTTTCTACAAACTTGAAAAGCGATATAAGTTGATGAGCATTTGTTTTGTTTATTTATATATTTATACATTGTATATTTTAGGGAGCGCCTTCAACTCTGATTCAGCCATTGAGACAGATATTGATCAGTGTGAATGAGCATAATCCTGATCAATTTGATTTCAACAAATTAAAGCAGCTGCCCGAAGACGCTATAACTACCTTGATCGCACTGCTATCACAACGTCCTGTTCAGCCAATTCCAGACGTTGTAAGATTAAAATATTTAAATATTTTAATGAGAAAATATATGCAAAAATTATTTTCAGAAGCTAGTTGCATCTGTGGCGCATGTGATGCTGTATTCCACATTCATTCTCAGTATTTACTTTGGAGGATGTTCAAATGATTTCGCATTTTAAGATGTCCCCCAGCTACTTACCAAGCGATGATGTGAATAAAAAGAGAGGCTTGTCTAGATCTTAAAGCTTAGCTGTTGGCGTTGTTGTTGTTGCTAACTTAAACTACTTGACTGCTAGAATTTTTGTTTCCCAATATTTATTGTCTAGGTTTCAAACTTTACTTCTGTTTGACAATGCTAATATGCTCATTTGCTTTAGGACGAAATTCGACGTGACATCAAAACATTTTTCCCTGGTCAGCACGTTGACGTTAACAGTTTCAATTTTGACGTCTTCACCTCGGCTGATCCATCGGTTAAATCAAAGATCTTGCTTTTGCTTCATTTGTTAGTCACTGGAAAAGTCTCGGTATGGCGACTGTAATATCTGGATGTACGAACATAAACTTGGGGCATCGAATCTGGTGTTGTTTTAGCAGCCTTCTTTGTGCCTGTTTCTTTATTTTGTTGCTTTGTTTATTCGAGGAAACTCTTATTTAAACTAATGAATTACCCAGATTAGCTAGTTTTAAAGATATTATGATTTTTGATTTGTTGTATTTTTCATCATTGCATACTTTTAGCAGTTTTCTTGTTTAGGTGCCATCAATTCCACAACAAACCTTACACCTCCTTAAACCAATCATAAAAGATGTTGATTATCGAAGACCCGGTGATTTTAACTTCGGACCAATCAACCAATTGCCGATCAAACATCGTCAGCACATCATCGCATTTCTCAGTAACAAACTGGCTCTTGTAACCTCTGGCCCGAAGCCAAAACCAGATAAGGTCCTTAAGATAATCTATTTACCTGTTTCAGCTAAGATTTCGAGAAGATAAAAGCAGGTCGATTTTAAAGCAAGTTTGTAAAAGCCGTGCTTTAATAGAAGCACTGAAGGATTTAGTGAATTACGTTTATGAGAAGGTTGACAGGTCTTCACCCCTGTTGTATCCAAGTGAATGCAACGCTCCGTTAGAAAGATATTACAATTATCAAATCAAGTTAAAGTCATACATGAAATCAAGTAGAAGTGCAGTAGCCAACAATTATCAGTATCTTTAGATTTGTTTGAATGGCATAATCATGGAACTTGAAAATTTGCCTATGCCAGAGTTGCACAAAGCGTTCAAAAAATTGTATGACCGCCATAGGATAACGTGGGGGGGGGAATGGGGGGGGTGCAGACCCCCCCCAGACCGACAAAAAACGGGTAGACCCCCTCAGCGAAAAGGAAAAAAGGGCAGACCCTCTCGTCCGGAAAGCAAAAAAGGGTAGACCCCTCAGCGATTTTCACTGAAAATTGGTAATTTTTTAGCAAATTTTAGCGATTTTTTCGAAAAATTCTTAAAAATTGCTAAAAATTGTCATTTTTTACTAATTTTTGGTCAAAAACGTTAAAAATTCGCAATTTTTGCTAATTGCGGGGCAGACCCCCTTAAAATTTTGGATTTTTTCAGGGGTAGACCCCTCGCCGAGGTCGGGGTAGACCCCCCCCAGAATCGGACCCCGTGTTAATGTATGATGACCGCTTCTTTGGATCTATAAAGTATGCTCGAAGTTACATGTAATTCCGAATGTCTAATAGTAACCATCCTCCGTTTAAATTAAGTCGGTTTTTGCTTATTTCAGAATCTACCGTCTACTGTTGTTACCAAGATTACGCACTTGATTCAGAGTCCATCTTCCTTGGCTACATTTGATTTTGCATTTTTTGACCAACTGGAACCCGATCTAAGAGATATGATTAGGCGAAAGTTGGCCGACTTGAGCCAAGCCAGCATTCACATTACTACATCAGGACATATTTCTCCTCAGGTTTGCAAGATATGAACATAGTAGAATTGCGATGGTTACATTCTTACACCTCTGACTAATTGGATGAAATTATTAGTTATCAGTTAGTAGTCAATAGCTAATCACAGCAAAACCAGCATTACAGTTTATGACAGATCGCTTTAGTTTTTGTTAGGTTTTAAATTTTAGACGGTCCTGCGCCAACTACAAACGATATTCCGTCAGGCCGAGTCGCCCTACTTCAAATTTAGTAGCCTAAATCAGTTGGATTCGAGTATTAAATATCAACTTTTACTCCTGCTATTGAACGGTGGCGGTGGGTCTGTGGAAACCTCTGTTGAAACCATTCTACCCCTTCCACCGGTAAACTATTGCAAACTGTTGTCAACATTTACGAGATGCAATTAAATCCCGCTTTCTCAGGCAATTACACAGTTTAGGAATCAAAACTTTTACCAATTTTGGCAGTTGTGATAATGCCTTTGTAGAGAATTTGTATAAAAGGACTTATAGCTAGCAAATAATTTCAATGGCAAGCCTGTTTGGTTAACCCCATGCACAATTTGTTGTAGAGCTTGCCATCTTATGTCAAATCACAGATAGCCTCGGTTCTTGGAATCTCCAGTCCAGTCAGTGAAATTTATTTGAACAAACTTTCCAGTCAGCAGAGAGAACAACTAACAACAATCTTAGCTAGTGCTGGATACTACATTAATCTGAGCAATCTTGTAGGTTTTGAAATTAACTCAATCAGACATAATTTAATCACGCAGCGAAATCTATTACGTAATCCAAAGGCAGTACTGTGTCACAGGTTATTCTTGTTGCAAATCACAACATACTATCTTACAATATAGGTTCTTCGTCTTAGCTCTGTTTTCCATTAATCAAGAATACAGTCATGCATAATCAGGCAATGTTTTATTGGTTAATTTATTTAATTTATGTATTGCAGGAAAGTCAGACTGGAAGCTTTGGTGGAAATGGAGGGTGGCAGTCAGGAGTTGACTACGGCGGCCTTCAGATAGTAGGATAATGAAACGGCTTAAGTTGATAGAAGAACCTGTTATAAAAGCCAGCCCATTTGTCTGTGGTTAATCATGAAATAAAGCATAAACCAAACAAGGGAATATAGTCATTAACAGCCCATGTGTTTAGACTTGAACTACGTAGAATATTTAGATTAAATATAAAAGTAACGTTATTAAGACAATCGTATATGAATGAGCTTAGCAATGTGTAATAGAGATGAGTATTTCGGCCCGTCGGCCCGGCCTGGCCCGGCCCGACCGCAGGGCCGGCCGGGCCGAGAAATTTTTTAACTGCGGGCCGGAGCGGAGCCAAATGTGGAGATCATAGTGATCATGCAAATTCTTATGTTTAGAGCATTAATTACAGAGGCAGCAAAATTAGCCGCATTCCTTAACAAAGAAATTAAGCCTTCCTCACAGCCACTGGTTTGCTTACAAATGTTTGAAAGTTGGTCTATTCGAAAACCTGTCACTTAAGGGAAGGTCCTTCCCCTCTTGCAGCTGGTAGCTGTTGTGTGGCCGTGGGCACTGTACTGTAACCGGGTCTGTGAAGTTGAAGAAAAAGAAGATCCTACCTATTGGGTCAGAAGAAAAGTAGTAGAGCATGGAGAAGAAATTATCATTTAATTTTGGAATGAACTACAGAAGGCAGATTAATTGTGTTAACCTAAGGAGGAAGGAAAATGTAGTATCTAAGATTTACGTTGTCATAATATGTGATGTGTTAATGCATACTGAAATTCTGCTAGAGAATTTCGTTGTAAAATCGACTAGATATGCCTTTGAATGACAGTCTGGCTATATGCGATGAATAAAACACGCTGAGCTAAACATTACCACACTGACACGAACACAGAAATTGCAAGCTGCAAAGCAGTTGCTAGATTGGTCCGTTTGTCCGTTTCTTCGTTGCTCCGTTGTTAGCAGCCTAACAAAGCATCAACCAGTGACACTGTCCATTTTAGACTGTTTCTCTGTACATCCTTTCCTCCTTTCGTCCTTCTTCGTTTCTCCATTGCTCCGTGCCAGCATGAATCGGCCTTAATCTAATCGCTAGTTTTATAGTTGGGAAACAAAAATTCCAAAAAAGTAAGAACAGCAGCCAACGTAAAACCACAAATCAAAATTTCAATGAACAGTTTGTAGTCTGAGAGTATTCTCGGCACAGCTTCAAGGCGCTGAGAATAGGCTGGCAGATTCTCTCTATATCGTGTTTGGAGAAAGTGTATAATCCCAGTATCGACAACTGTAGCTATGATCGAATTGATTGTTTTCAAATAACGAGCTGGGGTGTTGATCGGAAAAGCCAACGACTCCCAGCTGCTGGGTACTCCAATGGCATCGATTTTCACCAAAGTGGGATTAGCTTTAACTGCTTGTTCGCAGGAACTTGAGGTAATACCTAAGAGTACTCGACCCTCTTGATCGAGCAGAGTTCGAATACGGTTAGCCTTACTGACACGAAGATATTTTACAGTCGTCAGGGCTTGCTTCATTTTAGGAAACTGCATCAGCCATTGTATTTGTTTGTAGTTTAGGTCGTGATCGCTAAGAGCCACATACTGGCCTTTCAACAGAAGTGTCCCAAGTATATTAGGATCAGAAAGTCGTTTATTGGCCCTCAAAAAGTCGGGAGGTGGCGTGAATTTCTTCACTAGTTGAACAGAGTAAATCTTGCTCAGAGTTACAGAACCAGTGAATGCCCAGGTAGTAAGAAGAAGCTGGATTGATGTTAACGGATGTCGTTTGCTTTTACGAAAAGATAGCTCGTAGGGTAAACCCCAGGGTACTAGAGACCTTGAGGGTGCTGAAAGCACACAGTTTGATATATGCAATAAAAAGCATACAAGCAAGTAGACAGCTGCAATGCTCAGCCAAGTCATCGCTGAAAATGGGCCCATAATAGGTACGGTATAGTCCACAGGTAATGGATTAATCAAAAAGCAAGCCTTTGTTTCCCATATTGGGACTGTTGCCATTTTAAATTCCTGGTATCTATCATAAACCAGATCCACATCAGGGCTGCTCATGTTCAGTTGTCCTGATTTTATCATCGCGTACATCTCAGCTCTTGACGCCACAGTAGCATAGGATAGATTAAGTTTAAGTTTATAACTGATCAGATTGTTGATTTCTGGAAGGAATCCGGGATATTTGCAAAGCTGTCGTTCTTTAGACAGAAAACAATAGGAAAGTTTAGTATTGTCTTCAAACATAGGGACCTTTAATATGGAGGTCATTCTGGTTTAAGCAACAAAATAAACGGCTATATAGAACAGCAAATATTGTTAACTATCACTGTCGTCTTTGGAACTTAACACCAAGATAAAGTCAACAGTCTTGGTCATAGCACAAGCTTAGCGATTTAAGATTAGAAGACTCCATTAAAGTAACACAAAATTTGTGATGTTTTTAGCTTTTACTGTAGTGAGTATACCAAGAATTATAGTTTGCAAACGGAAAATTCATCTACAATTTTGTAAAACGGTTAACATGGTAACCGAGGCGCCTACTTATTAGGCTGTAGGTCTCTTAATTGAATGGTAGAATTATGTAATGGAATTGGTAAAATTTGAAGTTAAAATCTGTTTAAAATGATTAAAACATGGTCAAAATTAGTGAAATCTGTAAAGAAGAATCTCCATGCCATGGATTTGCGAAGAAGATCAACGATTATCACTACGGAATATGATCAGTAAATGATGTCCAAGCAGTAACTGTGTGAATTGTTTTGTGTTTGCCAGGCCAGAGTTGTCTAGTACTCAATATTAAGGGAAATTCTTAAATAGGGACCAAGGGTTGCACTCAAGTAGGACAGAAATCTTAGTAGCATTAACAATTTCAGGTGTAATTAAGTTTAAATATTGTTTAAATTACTAACAATACTAATCTAGAAGTGTAGATGAAGGGTTAATTCGGTCATCTATCCCCTAGTAACCGGAGTTGTCACTCCACTCGACTTCAGACGGCAGTATCTTGACGAATCATAAAAGAACCTTAATGAAAATCAGTGAGTTGTTGCTCCTCACGAAGGGAAAACATCAACAATTTGACTAATCTTAGGGGTATGAATGAGTTGTCACTCATAACTAAGGCAAGAATGGCCCCTTTCTCACCACCTCGTATGTTTTTATTGACTAAACATGAATTAGTAGGAGGTCATTAACGTGTAATAGGAATTTACATGGCTACTAAGTTGAAAATTGGTCGTAAAATTACCTATAAAGGGGAAATTCACACTAAAAATAACGAAGATCAGAAGATGGTTCGACTCTAGGCATTAAAATAGCTAAGTATGTAGTTGTATAGGTTTAATAATTAATTAGTTAATTACTACTAATTAGGCAGTAAATAGTTAATTTTAACAATTTTGGGTCGAAACATGACTTGGGCTCAGATGAAAGAGAATTTGATGCTGATTTCAAAAATCCAAACCCGACGTTTTAACTCCAAAAATTGAGAAAGTTATGGTTAAAAATGTTTTTATCAAGATTACACTTTTGTTGTGTAATCTTAACACTCCAAAAAGGAGTGTTCTAAAAAGGTTTTTGTTTTGGTTTGACTTAAGTCAAACCTTTTCTCTTCTCTTTTCCTTCTCCTCCTTCTGTTGGGCCTTTCTTCAAGGAACCAACAGTTGTCTTCTCCTCAAGCTTTGGCCGAAGACAAAGCCAGCAAAGAGGAAAAGGAAAATCTACGTGGTTTTCAGCCCAAGTCATGACAAGAAGGGGGCCGTTGCCCTTTAATAATAGTAATATTACTATAATAAGTAGCTAGGAATGCGTACGTAAGTACACACTAGGTAATTATGTAATTTATTCGCTCTGGAAAATTATACAATTCGCGCAACAATTAGTTAAAGTCCTGAAATTTAATAAAATTGTCCCTTTGGTTGCGTTTATGTGTTAAAGAAAGTTTCCCAAAATTTTGCTAGAATTCGGGGCCCAAAATATATCAAAAAAGGGTCAGTTGGAGGGCAATAATTCTAAAATCTCATTAATATTGACCCTCGGCGGTCAGCTGGCCCGCCTCGCCACTGCGCCCCATATGTAAAAGGTGGCAAGCTTCTAGAAGTTTCCAGAACCTTCTAGGAGCTTTGCCTTAAAATCAAAGGAAAATCCGCCTCTAAAGTCACTAATGACCTGTCATCGGGCTGCCAGCAAAACTGTCAGCCCGACCCCAAAATTTTCTTTCTAATCAGTGTTCGTTTGAGTGCGACCGAGAGCGGTTGCTTTCCCCCTCCC
>JASAND010030665.1:0-35986 GCA_030248195.1 Trissonchulus latispiculum
AGAGTCCATGATTTTCTTCTATATATTAATATCTATTATATATATATATATATATATATATATATATATATATATATATATATATCTTCTTAATAATAGTGCAATTATGCACTCTTGCCACTAGGCTTATGGAAACTGGTCGAGTAATGCGAAGTGGCACTTTAGTATTGCTCTATTGTTTCAATGCAAGAGCGAATTCTGGCAAATTTCAAATAAAAGCCAGCCGAACCAAAAGTGTTCAGTAATCAAGACTTTTTGTATGTCTTATTCATTCATATCTAGCAGAATTTCCCAACTCCTCCTTCTCCTTCCCTTCCCTCCTAAACGATGACACCTGCCTGGTCATCAAGTGATGACCTTTTGGATTAAATCGGATTGCTTTCAACCTTTAGGGATATTTAGGGATACTAAGTACTTAGTTTAGAGAGCAGACAGCACCAATTGTTGGCCTATGCTACGAATAGTATTGAAGTTATGTCCTATGTCTTCTGGTTCCGTGGACCAATGGTAGCACCCACCCCTGGCTGCAGGTCCGGGAGGTCAATGGTTCGATTTCAGGCGGAGCCTATCCAAGGCATTCCATTATTGGACAAAGGCTAAATCATTTTGTAACAATGATTTGGAGTTTGGTGGTGTGTCAATATATATCACGAACGGTCATCAGGGATTAATTGCATTTCCATTTATAATGAACTGAGTTGGATTAAATAGAAAACTTGATTGATTTGATTCGATCTCGAGAATGGGTTCGTTTGGGTTAGAAGTTCACTTACACGGAAGGTTAGCGCGTTTGCCTAGGCAGACAAACTTATGTACCAGATTCCCGAAAGGTAGTTTGCCAAAATCGGGGATCTCTACGGCCAACCTAGTAGGGGTGCTAATGTGAGTTCGTTTAGGTAAAATGGGTTAGGCTCTATCCAATCGCACCTGGAGTATGGATAGGAAGGTGCTGACGCAACAGGTCAAAACTAAGATCAGACTGTTTGTCTTCAACGCTGAGTTCAGATCTGACTTAGATCTGAACAATTTACCTTTATTACTTCTGGGAAGATCTCACCTGGATCTCTTTTCAGCAGCTGAAATGCAGACTACGATTTGCACGCAACAAGATTAATTTATTAACCAAGAATAAGATGATTATAATTAAATGGGACAGAACGGTTTCAAGACAATTATTAATTACAATTAGAATTACAATGTTCTAAAGGACACAGATTACTCGATTTACCAGAGTTGCCAGCCCTTGGTTGGTTGGGGAGAGTTATTTTAAAAGGGGAGAGAGACTACCAGATTATGGTTAAACCAAGTTAAAATTTGACCGGTTGATAGTTACTTTGAGGCTAATTATTAGTCCTCTTCTTCAGGTATTATGACTGGGCACGTTAGGTGTGTTGCGTGTCGTGTGTGTGTTATCCTCAGCACTACTCTCTATTCGTCTTTTACAACCAGTAAACTACAAAACAGCTTCAATATAACAAATAATTGACTAAATTAACAGAGTGTCGGTGATGACAGTTCCGGTCTAGGAGTTTGGGTGATCCCGTCAGGCTACACCTGCAGCTTCACGAGTGTTTGCGGAAGTTTGGATTACTGAACAATACAGGGGTCGGTCTAGGCGGGGTGGTACCGGGAGATGGCTACAAGTATAATTATAAATTAAATTAAAAGGCTTTAAATTAAGTCTCTTCACTAAATCTTCTTCCTCGGATCTGATAATATCCACTTTTTAGTGGTCTAAACCAGAGACAGGGCAGGAACACCAGTTCCTGAGCAGGATAGGATAGAAATGATCTTCTGACACATTTTTAGGCAAAGTTTAAAGATAAATTTTATACTGATATCGAAAGTTACTGATATTTTAGGTTAGTAACTACAAATGAACAGTTCAGTTGATTTTGGCGGTTTTCCCAATATAGATCAGGTTGTCGGATCGAGTGTCTGTGCCTCAGACTACTATCTTCAGAATTCCAATCTCAATGTACCTTCTAAAGTACTGAACTATGCCAATGAAAATCGGGTCAATCAATCAATCAATCAATAAATCAGTCTACTGAATCAGGCTACAAATCACAGGCTCCGGACAATCTCAATAGTGTTCCACTGGATCAGGCTCTACTGACAATGATCTGGCAGGACAGGATCTCGGCGAACCTGAATCAAATGGGTTAAAACCCATCAGAATATAAGTGCGGGAATCAAACCCAGCAACTATTACTCACTTTTACGGCTTTCACAGACGAAAATTAGAACTTTAGTTAATTCTGATTAAGACTTTTGTTGAAAACTGGAATTAACGCAATTTGACCGCTTTTGCGGGACAAAATGTGACTAATTATGCGTCATTGGCTTGAAATAGGTAAAATTTTGCAGAATATGAGTTTTTTGGACGATTTCCTGCATTGGAATGCCGGAAATCGCCGATTCAACAGGTATTCTTCTACAGTTATATTCGGACTGTGCATAATTAGGTTTGAGGCCTAAGGCTTTTCTACCAGTTAGGGCCTTTGCGACAGGAAAGCACCTGTTTCCTGTATAACGAGTTTGCAAGAATAGAAACACTTATTTGCAAGATTATTCTTTTTAAATCTATTAGAAGATGGTTTTGTTGTGATTCTTAATTCCTACGTAATTACACAGTATTAACAAATTGCTAACTATTATTTATGTGGTTTTAAGGTTATTCGATACTTATGTAACAATATTCACCGTGTATGCCACTAGATTCCATAGCTATTCGTTCATTTTGACAAACAAATACAATTTGATGCTTATAACCCAATTTGGCGAGGATTTTTGGACAGAAAACGTTTACCTTTTGAAGTAACTGGTTGATATAAAAGATCTGAATTGTAGAGATAATATACTTTGTAAAAATACAAACTATACCCAAATTAGTTGCCCCGTTAGCGAGAACGAGTGAAGGCAAGAATAACAACTTTGACATACTTCTTGCAATTTTATTAAAACTAACTTTTGCCTTTTGGGCTAAAGGTTGACAAAATGTATGAGTTATTTTGCAATGCACTGCAAGAATTACTAGCTCGGGATAAGTTCATTGGCACAGATCTAGCTAATTGACACATACAATTAATACAAAACAGTGAACAAACTTAACCAATTTATATTACCTGTGTTTGGGACGAAATCTGACTCTAAACAGGCGAAGTAGACTAGCACGAATTCCTTTATTTGCGATTCGTCCTCTCCCTTCTCGCGAGGATACCTACGTGGACGAATCGAGGACCACCTGGTAGTATCAGCTTATCCTGGGGGTCCCCGTGACCCTGGACTTGATTAACTACCTAATTTGCATATTATCCTAATATTGAAGTAGGTACTCATTCACACTGTTTACCACACTCATATCCCTCAGATTCACAAGTATTCAGCATGCAAACAAACATTTATGCACATTCATACTATTTTCCTGCCTAGTACAGGAGTTTAAGGACAATTTCACAAGGGTTGGTCTCACGCACCAGATGAGAACCTATAAACTACCATATATCAAGATAATCTGGCTGGATTGGTATTTTGAACTGTTTAAAACGTTATCTTTTATTAATATAGAGTTTATTACAATTTACAGTTTGACAATTATTGATAGAGTTTGCTACAACTTATTTGAACCTTAGTAATCCTGGATTATGCCAGTATTGCTAACTACATTACCAATGACCATTCACTCAACTGACATTCACACTGATTTGACAATCCTCACAACCCCTATCGTACAAGGGGAGTTTCCGTGAGTTGCCGCCGCAATTATTCAAAAACATTCATTCTGCATACACGCAAATCAGAACATTCTACAACCATTCAACCAAACATTCTTGAAACTTGGTTAATTTCGGAACCTCACGCTCTATGAGGGGTTTATCCGAATAACCACCTTAGGTACTTTTTTGGGACACGTTCACGTCTAGATTTCATAACTCATTCACGCTTCAATCTTGCAAAACATTCACATTTCAGTCACACAGAGCATTCACACTTCAATTATACAAAACACTCATATTAATAACTATCTAGCTACTTAGACTAACTAATAAATTAAACTTGGGCTCATTTGTGTAAGAAGTTTGTAAACTTTGAACTTTGTTGTGCGCGAGTTTTCGGGCTTTTGCAATTCCTTAGAATTGCTTGTAAAAGAAATTTTACTGGAAAAACTTAAGCTTCACAAGCTTGGAAAAAGGTTCGACTTGAATTTTGGTGAAAGCCAGTGAGTAATAATTGCTAAGCAATTATTACTAGTAACAAAGAACAGTTAATTAAACTAAATACACAATTAATTGAAGCTACAAAAAGTGAGGAAGCCGGCCATTCCTCTTAAACGGCTGCTTAATTATTAATTAAGTTAACATAAAACGACTCAAGTTTTAGGGATTGGGTTTTAAAGCACCCTATATTTTTAGTGCCTGGTGGTTTTTACTGCCGACCTAACGCTGAAAATAAAACATAATACTGACTATGGAAGTTTTAAGACATTACAAGGCTTTTGTAAAAACATGGCCGGCAACTCCTAGTTGCCGGCTGTGGGGAATTACTCTCCTAACTAACTTATTAAATTCAGAGCCGTAATTAAGGGGCTCTCTAGCTCAGAATCAGGGGTTAGAGGTCCCACTCATAATCCCATGAAAACTACAAAAATAACCCCAAAAGTGACAAATAAAGAGAATATTTTAGGCCATAAGGGCCTACTAATTTCAGGCCAAAAGGCCGTGGCTTGGTAAACGAAAAGGAATTAAAACGAGAAAAGTAAAAGAAGAGAAAGGTGGGTACGCCTCAAGACCTCCATCGCACAGGAGGGGTTTACATGAGCTACCCTTATAATTTTGAATTAATTAAATAATAAAATAAAAGGTAAAATAAAACTGGCCCGGAGGCCCAACATGCTATGGAAATAATAGTTGACCCGAAGGTCCAACATGCCATGGAAATAAAAGGGTGGCCTTGGGCCCAAAAATGCTTCAAAAACAGGGGCTCATTGCCCCAAAACTTCATAGAAAATTGGCCATGAAGGCCTCAAAAATACCACATGAAAAATAAGGCCCAAAGGCCAAAAAACGCAATATGAAAAATTGGCCAAAGGCCACTATAAAAATTCCTAAATTTTTTCCTAAGCAGTAAATCTGAGCCGGATATAGAAGATCCTTAAGGCTCCTCAGGTTGTAGTGTTCGTGTGTGAGCTCAGCCGTTTTCTGGCCAGTGTGGGCCAGAAAAGTCCTAGTTTGCGTCCTAACACCTGTGGTCCGAGAAGTAACACACACTGGGGGAAGGGGACTAAAAATCCGACCGCTATCGGTCGCTGCTAAACGAACACTGAAAGAATTGAAATTTTGGGGACCGAGCTGACAGTTTTGCTGACATTAGCGAACTGGGGGCGGAATTTCTCTTTTATTTTAGCCTAAAGCTTCTAGAAAGTTCTAGAACTTTCTAGAAGCTTGCTATCTTTTGCACAGGTCCTGCAGCGGCTGGTTGAGCCAGCTGGGCCATTAAGGACTAAAATTAATGAGATTTGGAAATTATTGCCCCCCAACTGACCCTTTTTTGATGGATTTTGGGTGCTGAAATTCTGCAAAACTTTGCGAAATTTTGGTTAACATATAAACGTAACCAAAGGGGAAATATTACGAATTTTGGCTTTTGTTTCCAACTTTTACGCAATTTACGTAAGTTTCAAAGACTTAGAATGGGAATTTTGATATTCTACGTTCTTGACTAAACATGCTTAGTTAATTTCTGTAATAATTTTAATTGGGGGAAATTAATTAGGCCCCCTCCGAACTTTGCCTATGTGTTAAATGTTGGTCTTCTTTTTCTCTATTGAGGCGAACTTTTGTTGACCTCCCTCTGTTGGACTAGGCCCAACAAAAGTTCACCTGAGGACAAGCCTCTCGTACGTAGGAAAGAAGAAAGGGACAGCAGTGCACGTGACTGCTATGTAGTCTGGGAGGTAGACAACCTCCCAGACAAAGAAAAGGAGGAAAGAAAAGTTAGTACAAAGGTTTTTTTGGAAGTCCACTTTTAGGACTTTCCTTTTAAGCAAAGTAAGATTACGAAATTAAGGCTAATCTTACTAAAACGTTTTCGTTCGTAACTTACTCAATTTTGGGAGTTAAAACGTGGGGATTGCAATTTTGGAAATAGGAGAAAAATCTCTTTCTTATGAGCCTAAGTTGTGTCACGTACCAAAAATTCATTTCTTACGTAATAGTTAGCTAATTAACATAAAATAATCCTAACTAACACTAATTAACATTACTAACAACAAATTAGAACCTAGGAACACTGTAAAACACGAATTATTACGAATCAATGCACCTAGGTACTTATTATGTTTAATTTCTTACGTATAGCCGAATTATGCGGTTATTTTGTTAAACTATCTTCTAATTGATGTTATTAAACAATGGAAAGCGCTTCTGGACGCTGCTGATAAGGATTAGTACATTCTTTTCAACTAGAAATGTTGAATTCTTTCCGTGATAACTTGGCATTCTGATATTACGCCAACACTGGAATTCCTGGATTTTTATGATTCTTCTTTTCTTATTAATCTCTGGCAATGGAAGGGGAGAGTGACCGCACCCGGGTCACTGAGGGAAAAGACACCTGTCCTTTCAGCAAGGGGAATTTTGGAATTGACCTTATTATTATTATAATCATTACCTCAAGTATAATAGATCATTATTTTGGGCTAATTAATCCTAACTAAGCTTGTAGGTGCCCTTCTCTTGTGCTAGTAATAGGATAATTTTAAGCTTTTCTCCTAGTAAGGCCAATTAAATGCTCAATTGGGACTGGCAACTCTGGTTTTGACAATCATACCATTACAATTAATTATGGCGTGGACACAATATCAAAACTAAAAACTTAACATAAGCAGGATCGTAAGTCCTATTTTTCTGTAAGAACTCCGTTTAGAATGATAACCAATTATAAACTGACTTTTTTAACCATTTTGAGCGCAAGATCCAAGTTATTCCATTACACATTTTCAATCCTTTAAATTAATAGACGTTTCAAAGAAGCCTATAATCACTACACATGATGGTTGAGAAATGAGGGTTCTGTTCACTGACTGTAAACTTTCTCAGAAAAACATTAGTGAATTTAAGCTCGAGTGGGAAGGAAGCTTTTCCTTTCACTTTATGAAAATTAGCTCAGCCCAGATGATGTTTGGCTTGTCAATTCCTGAAATTTCCCACAGTCTTTTTAAAAATCTGTATTAATCAGGTTTGTAAGACAAAAGATAAACCTTCACGTGACAAATATTGTAAATTTAATTTGCAATGTTTTACCTAGCCTTTAGGTTTATATGCACTTACATTTGGTTAGGGCCTGAGGGATTGGGCCGAAAGTTTTAAAGCTGTAAATTCACAAAAATTTCGTTTCCATCCGATCCGAAACATTTGTGCTTTTTGTTTGCGTTTTTTAATTTTTAAGCGTTATAGTTTTTGTATTATGTTTAAAATTGTGTACGTGTACTTTACAATATCCTGTATGTTTTTAACACTTGGTTATTGTATTTCTTTGCCATCCTCTTTTGAACATCGTCCAGTTTAATTTACATACTGTAGCGGTTTCAACCAAAGATTAGATAAGGGGTGAGGGGGGCCCCCTCGGCAATGTTGTCCACAAGAGTTCCCGAAATTGCCGCCACAAGGGGTAAGAAAATTGGCTACAAAGAATAAAGAAATTGTCAAAAAACTAGGTTTTACGACTTCAATTTTAAAAATTTCCGGTGTCGGTATAATTTTTCACTTAAAATCACTATTTTTGCTAAAAGTCACCTGAAAAAGAATGCTTTTGCTAAAACATAGCTGTTGTTGCGTTAAAAATCTGCTGAAATAACTAAAATGGTCTTCAAAGGTACGTATAAGTAAAATCGCTACCACAAGGGGTGCCCAAATTTGTAATAGTTCAGGAGTCTTGGATTAATTGAATAATATCATACGCATTTGCAGATTATCTACGTGCGCATGATGCAAACTTCTCAGGACAGTTCGATGTATAAATAAACACTAATCCGTCCCTCCCTATTCACAATCCTTAATAAACTATGCGTCAGGGAAGCAGAAGCTGAAATCGAAAATTGGTGGATAAGCCTTCTAAAAATGTTCAACTCAGCTGTCGGTACTGTGGAGCTGTAGTAAGAATCTATCTCTATTAAACGGATCGAACCTAGCATGGACCAATTAAAGACATGAAGGTTGTGCACCACCAGCCACCCGAAAAACTCGGGCACCTGGCGGGGTTCGAACCCGCGATTTCGAGCAGACGCTCTAACCAACTGAGCCACAGGTGCTTCAGTAGAAAGAGCGGAAGACCGAATACGAATCCAATGTGTAGGTACAACTTTTCAACGCATAAGTGCATACGCATAATTCTTTGCTTTCTATCATGAACGATGCTTAAATTTTACTGTTCTCCTTGTTTCACTGGTGGACGTTTCAGAATTTGACGCATGTACGCATGTACCAGGTATCAGGTTACTTGAACCTTTTGCAGCAGATGTAACCTTATTGCCATTTTACTTCATTTGTATATGTTTTGAAACTACCTATACGATTGAGTATTTTGACAGTGTTCTATATGAACCTGTGCACGTGAAATTTACAGTGTACACTTTCATTAGTAGAGAAACTGCAATAACTTGAAAATTCACACAGCAATAGAGGTGAATTGCTGTTGAGTCTATTGTACCGATTGTAAAGTTGTACTCAAATACAATGCTATGCTTACGAACGCCGATGCTTATTAAATTTAACTTGCATTTTGATGTCTTTTTTATGAACATTTGCATTGATCCTTTCCAGTGAAATTTGTGTCGGTAGCACTTAAAAACAAGCTTTTGGTTTCTATTTGGAGCAAACAGTGTCTGACTGAGTAATTCCTAACTTTTTTCAGTTCGCCCCACACCAGTTGGTACACAACCGTTAAGATTGGTGTCAGCAACTTGGAAACTTGAATGGGTTGGGGCAGACATGTGCAGGAGGGGAAGTTTTGGGGGGGGTGAAGGGCGGCCGAAGGCCGCCGAAAAACCGGATTTTTCCGGTTTTTTACCTTAAAAATCCGGATTCTGGGGGGGGGGGTGAGGGACCCTTCTGGGGGGGGTGAGCTCAGGTCTGGGGGGGGGGAACCCCCCCCAAACCCCCCCCAAGCACACGTATGGGTTGGGGAGGCTGACACCGACTAATTGCATTTGCAATTAAAACCGAGGTTTTTGACAAAACCGGCGATGTGCCTTTTGCTACTCGCACAATAAGCCGCCCACCGCACCAGCTCCATCGTCGGGCGGCCACGTCTTGGAGGAGGCTCGGAGAATTGCCAACCAGGAAGGAGTACTATTCGCAGTGTCAGCTGACACCGGATTTTCCTGGCTCCGCGAATCCACCGTGCAAAGCAAATCAAATTACATATATAAACAGATGAACAAACTAAAGTATAAATAAGATTAACGAGCAACATAGCAGCTTCGGAGAGGTGGCGATCTGATCCATGTCGTTGAAACTGAATATCCGATAGAAATGCCTTGTAAAAAGTCCCAAGCGCGCTGTAAATTACGGTTTTTTTGGTTTTCGGATTTGCGTCAACCTTGCGTCCCGCTAAATTTAAGTTGCGTCCCGTTAAGAAATTTTGCGTCCAGGCTGAATTCTTGTTTTAGCGTGTTTTTAGTGCAAAAATTGTTTTATTTATGAAAATTTCGATAATTTGTGTCGTATAATGCTATTTAGACTGCTGCTTAACTGTAATGCATGAATACAAGATCACCGACAGAATATATGCAGATGCGTCCCAATATACACGGCGGGGGGTCTGGGGGGCGGAGCCCCCCAGAAGTTGAAGACTTTTTGAAATTACAAAATAATGCGTAGTGGAAATGATTAAAAGAATTTTATTTGGCATCTGTTGCATCTAACGAATGCCTTGAGTAATTTTCGATATTATTGACTTGACACACACATTATTCCGACATTTCAATAATGTTAGTTAAACTAATTAAAGTATTAAAAGTTTAGTAAATATTTAGGAATATAATTAAGAAAGGTATGTAGTACAGCTGCTAACGCTAATGCATCCTTTGTGTTAATTGCAGCTGTAAATTTTTTTAATTTTAAATAAGTCAGTATCAATAAATAAAGAAGCGTGTATGCTTCGTGCTACATTATTCAACTAATGCAGTGAAGCATCTGTAAATACTATTAATGCTAGTTACGATAAATTGAATCGTGAATTGCTCGTGCATAGACCTTTTGTATTGGAAAATTTTAGAAAAATGGTAGTCTTGTATTATTTCAAATTGCCATTTGTGTATATTTGCGAAAACGTTTTTAGAAGAACCAAAAATTTACAGTTACAAATTTGTTAATTTCGGAGTTTTACTTTACTACTAATGATCCTGCCTGACCTGTTGAATGAGAACAATATAAATGTTCACGTTTAGGCACCTAGTAACTAGTAAGATCCATACATTTATTGAAGTGAATTTTACGAGTTCGAAAAGGTATGATATGGATGCAGGTGGAAAACAACTTAACAAATAAAATTGAGTAATATTGGGGCATGACCTTGCACCTTGGCAATTCTATGACAAAGTGGGAAACGCCGGGGGTCTGGGGGCGGAGCCCCAGGACCCGAAGAAATTTTTGGAAATATCAGAAAATTTGGTACTGGAAACATTTAAAGTTTTTACTCTTACAAAAGTGAATTTTCTCCCGAAATAATGTTGCGTCTAGCTTGCGTCCCGTTAAAATTTCATTGCGTCCAGATAAGAAACTTTGCGTCCAGACGCACTTCTGGACGCTAAAAAACCCTGGCTGTAATGCGTTGAGCAACTCCGAAAAACCCTAACCTTTTGAGAGCAGTTGTCTGAAATGGATTTTTTCTAAAGGATGCAATCGTCAGCTGAAATTATTTTTAACTTTTAGATTACATATGTTACTGTGAGAATAGCATCAGAAAACTAATTCCGTTTTAGCCCAGAAATTCCATGAGCGGTATTGTGCTGATCACTGGGGGATCTGGTTTTTTGGCACAACATTTGATCAGAGAACTGCAGACGGGATATGCCGATAAAGTAAAGGAAATTCGAACAGTCGACAGAAGACCATTCAAACAGAACATAGGTAGGTACGTTTGGATAAATTCTGTAAGTATGCCCCCGAAATTATTGTAGTCGTTGTTGTTGAGATTGTTTGCTGCTCATCCTGAACCAGGAAGCTGATTTAGTAAAGTTAAACGCAATTAACGTAATTATGGCTCAACCCAGCTTCCAAAAAATTTATAGATCTACCCCCAGGACCATCCAGACGGACGATCCTTCTGTAGTAGTATGATCCGTCGACCGTGGTGCTGAAACAAGACACAAGCTGTCAGTGCCGTTTTAATTTCTGTAGTAGTTTCACAGTTTCTAAGCCTAAGCCTAAGTCTCAGGGCAACCACTGCACTTGCGTGATATTGAGACGTAACGTACACTAACACAAGTAGAAGCACAACGCTCACACTGTTAGATCCGTTAAACGACTTTCAACAAATGGACTTTTAAAAATCTATCGAATTTAAGCTAAATTATTCCTCTCCATAGCAGAGCAGCGTCGTGTCGTCATCTGGAACCTGTAAGAAAACATGAAGCCATTACATAAGGAATTGCCCATTAGCTGTTGTATGTTTATGCTTGCAGCCTGGCCACACAATGTGCCTATTGGGAACATTGTTGGCGACTGTGGATCCAGGATGGAAATGAAAGATGCAATTTGTGGTTCCTCGGACGGTTGCGTATTTGCTAATGAAAGACCTGAAATAGTGTTCCATTTAGCATCTCATAATCTTCCCCTTACCATGACATGGAATACCAAACAGATTAGGCATGATTGCTTTGAAGGTTTGTAGAAACGAAGAAGGAACACAGTACGAGATAAGATAAATTATTTCTAGAATGAACATAGGAATGGCAGGCATTAAGATTACAAGTTGTAAACTGGATTAGTGAATTAGCTTTGACATAAAAATTTTAACAATTGGAATCTCATTTTTAAACTAATCCAATCAGCAAGCACAAAATGGTCCTTTTTCGTCAGCATATGTACATGAGCTTGGGTAGGGGTTGTTGGATTTCACCCTCCCCAGTAGCTCACCTTCCCGAATGGTCCCTCACCCCCCCCCAGAAACCGGTTTTTTTGGCCAAAAAACCCAGAAATGTCGGCAGCCTGTGCTACCCTCAAAACTTCCCCTCCTGCACATGTCTCCTCGTCAGTGTTTATTTTCATTTGTGTGTTTAATGTTGCAGCAACCCTGACACTGACGGAGCTTATGTTGGAGCATAGTGTGCCTTTTCTTGTCCATGTTTCCGATGCCCTTGCCATATCGCACACTCCAGATATTCAGGGCCTGGGAGAATTTCTCAGTTCCGATGGTTCCGTTAATGGCAAATACTATCATGGACCAATTGCAAGACTTAAAGTCCAAGCAGAGCTTATAGCAAAGTCGTATAACGGGAAAGTAATGAAAAATGGTAAAGATGGTAAATCGCTAAGCCTCAGCATAGTCTTTTTCTTGCCTTTAGCGTATACTTAGGAATCCTCTGAAAAATGAATAGTGTCATCTCGCACAATTCATGAATCAACTCATCCCCGAAATGCTATAATGCCCTTCCAGAATCAAAAATAATGCGAGCTATTAGTTGCATAGAGTAATGCTGTTTTCGTAGTTCCAAACACAAGCAGATGTTGGCGCGCGTATGTATGCGTCTGGATGCATTTGTGAGCATAAATTGTTACAATTAATTTTAAACGGCTAAAACGGCATGTTACAATCTGAAGGGTCGACGCGTGTCTCTATGCATCCGCGACTATGAAGACCTTTAATGCTACGTCGGTGTCAACTACTTCTTCAAATCCAGCTCTTCAGGATGTTAAAATTGCATATTTATTCGTTAAGTGATTCTCTATTTCTCTATGCTCTATGAAGGATTATGGTGATTAAGATTATGTACATGATGCTTCACATTTTCAGGAAAATTCGTGAGTGTTGCCATTGTTCGACCTGGTATACTGTATGGAGAAGCGGACCGTTGGATTGCACCATACATCTTTGATCTTTGCCGCAGTTATGACATGTTACCTTACATTGGAGATGGCAACTCCATGCTTCAGCTGACCTACGCAGGTTAGCTTACTTCATGCAGGAGATCTTCACTTTATTGTGCTTGCCTCGATCGTGGCATGATCTGTAGAAAAAAGTTAGAGTTTAGACAGCTAAAAAAAGCTAGAGACGAGCTAGCCATTCGAAGAAAATATGTAATTTTCGAAAAGAATACATCTTTCCTGTCAATTGTGGCCTGTATTTTAAAATGACACTTGGACCCCAAGGAATTTAATGTAGTTAGGTCTATATTTTTCAGGAAATGTTGCCCACATGCTTTGCATTTTAATGAAAAAACTGAAAAATAATCCAACGCTTGCTGGAGAAGCATTCTTTTGCACTGACAGCAAGCCTCCAGAACACTCTTTTACTTATTTTTCAAAATTAGCGGACATTGGCAATTTTCCAACCAAACCGTTGCCAGGCCAGTGTCATATTCTATGCTTGGCACTTTGGGTCATGCAAATACTCGTAAGAATATGGCAGTGGTTCGGTGTCAACTGGGCTTGCAATCTGCCCAACTATCGAATTGCGTTTTTTATTGCCCTTTGTATTTCAAATTTCGATTCCACCAAAGCCAGATTAGTGCTTCAGTATGAACCAAAATATCCCCGCGAAGAAGCAATGCGGAAAACTTTGACATGGTGGAAGAAACACTTTTCTAATGAATGTTATGTGTTACATTCAAATATATTGCAATAAATGGAGTTTGTGTGTATGATTTTGATTATTTACTTAGTTCTAAGGTAGTTAAGGTTTAGGCAACTCGATTGAACAAAGCTGCATTCTGAACAAATTAACCGGCCTGTCTGAAGATACCTTGCTCTAACTTTCTAACTTATCCGACTATTCTGCTCAAAAAGTTTTACTATTCCCAGTGTGGAATATTTGGAGAACTTGTTTTAGAATAGTACAAAAAATAGTACAAAACGTAAAAAACTTAAACGTACAAAACGTAAACAAATAGTAAAATGGAGAGAAATAGTACAAAACGTTTAAGGACGGTTCACAGGCTCAGTCGTACGTCGTCTGTCGCGTGTCGCCGAGTGCCGAGTCGTATGTCGCAGCAGTATTCACAGGCTTGTAGCCTGTGGCGACAAAACTTTCGTGCGACAAATTGTCTGTCCGACAAATTCGACTGTCCTCGGGTGCATCTGATCTATGAAATGGGAGCTATGGATGACAAAATGCAAAGGTTCCACCAAAATATCCTGCGACAGGACATCAGCCTGTGAACGCCTTTCTTGCCTACGACAAGCGACATGCGATCTCCTACAGAGCAGTTATGCACAAGTACAATTCTTATTGGATTATCGATAATAATAATAAGTCTATAGTAGACACTCTACGACATCTAGCGATATAAATAAACATATGACTTTACAACATTATACACTAAACTTGAACATCACACAATTAATACATGTTTAGAAGAATTTATTAAAACCACTATGACTGATAAAATGCATTCAAGATCTAGCACAGTATGCAAGAGTTTATAATACCAAGAGTGGGAAGCTTGGCCCTTCCTAAAGGAAATTAAGGCATTAAGGCACATTAAGGCCGAAATCTCGGGGGGGTCCCACTTACCATTGTTCAGCATGTGTTTATATGCGTTTGGACTAAAACGCATCTGATTGGCTAATTCCCTACCTTATGTCAAAATTAAGTGTACAGGTGGACCCCCTCCCGAGATCTCAGGGGGGGGGGGTCCCGCTTAGCGTTGTTAAGCGTGTGATTGAACTGAAATGTATTTGATTGGGTACTTAGCTACCGTAATCCTCATCAGTGCATTTCAGTTCGATCGCGTATAAACACACGCTTAACAACGCTATGCGGGACCCTCCCTGAGATCTCGGGGGGTCCACTTAATACACATAATTACATAATATACGTTATACACATAATTTTGACATAAGGTAGGGAATTAGCCAATCAGATGCGTTTTAGTTCAAACCCATATAAACACATGCTGAACAATGGTAAGTGGGACCCCCCGAGATTTCGGCCTTAATGTGCCGAGCATCTCGCTGGCCATTTCCATTAGGAAGGGCCAAGCTTCCCACTGTTGGTATTATAAACTCTTGCTATAATTAATTTGATGTAATTGATTAGGCTAAAATTCTCATTGATAATACTTACTTCACGTTTGGTAATTAAACTTTTAAACAATTAATAGGAATTCCAATGGGAGCAAGCGCAGCCACCCACCCACCGGTATTTGGAATTGTAGCACTGAAACTAAGAAACTCCGTGGAAGTAAAACCGGAATTTGGACAAATGCTATCAAGCTGCACCCCTAAGCAGCAACCATAGCTTGTTACCATGATTAGCCGAGACTCGGCACTCCAGATAATACCAGTATCGTTGATGCCTTTTTCTTTTTAGTTATATTACAAGTACATGCTCTTGATATACTGGTGCTGATTTCCCTTTGCGCACTTTCGCAATTTTAGGACTTGGAAAGGGCTTTATACATCGCTTTAAAGTTTATAACTAGGACATGCACATGAGTTTATGAAACTAGCAAAATTAGCATAAATGTTCTAATATAACGGCTAAATATAAGTCCAAAAAAATTTTGAAGTAGTACAATCTGCAAAGTTATTTTTGTGCCATGATATGAAGTACATATGGGCCGAGGAAAGTTTTTTGTATTTGGCTCAGCAGGTCTTAGAGATATATAATATCGTAAAGACATGTATAAACCAAGATTGTCCGTAAGATTTTACAGTAATCTTGAGAAAACTGATTTCCTCGAAAATGACAATTTTTGACCCTCAAAGTAGTTTTTTGCTAATACTGACTTAACCACTGGGGATTGCTCAATGGTTATAAAAGCGAACATGTTCATTTCGGTGCCCTCTTTTGAGCCATAGTAACCAAACTGCTTCTGTAAAATTTGTGGAGAGGAACAGATTTAACGACTCTCTTTACAATTGATTAGTCTTTAAGTGCCACCCAACAGGGCAGGTGGAACACTGCCTGCAGAACGAAAAGGAGAAAGAGGTCACTTCTTAATGGCCTTTGTATTTCTCTCCCCATAAATTTAACATCTTTAATATTAGGATTAACAAATTAACAAACGGAAAAATATAAAAATCTTCAACAGGAATTCAGCACAGAGATTAATTTAATGCTTAAGGTTGAATTAAAATTAAATTTAAACGGACTAAACTTAAAATCAAATCAATAGGATTTTAATTTCGGAAACAGTTGGATTCAACGTTGCGACAAGATAAAGATTAAATCTTCCGTAAAAACTGATTTCTGACTTGCGTTTAAATTTACTTCTAAATGAAAATTTAATTTCAATTCAACTTTAAACATGAAAATTAATTTCTACCCAGATTCCATGAAAGCATTGGAAGATATACCGTGTTTTAGTTTAGACTCCTAAAACTAATAAACTCCAAATACTTAAGATATAAAATTTATGGGGAGAGCAATGCAAAGGCCATTAAGAAGTGACCTCTTTCTCCTTTTCGTTCTGCTCAACGTCAGTGTTGTTCAACCTACCCAGTTGGGTGCCACTTGAAGACTAATCAAGTGTAAAAAGAGTCATTACGTCTGTTCCTCCCCGCAAATTTTACAAAAGCCACCAAATTAGTGCCACGACTTCCCACTGAAAGTATAATGGCAAAAACTAAAACTTTCTTATCTTTTTCCCTAAAGATACGGGACTGGCCCCAGAGTACGGAAATAAGTTATTTCATGAGTTTTAGCTATTTACGTAAGGGATTAAAGACGTATGATTAAAAAATGCACGAAAGAAAACCAGCACCTTAGAATAAAACATCAAATTGGAACCCTTAGTAATCTGGGGCCGGTCCTATCAATGTTCTTAACCCGGGTTAACGCACTAACCCGAGTTAAAAATGGGTTACTAACCCAAACCCGGGTCAAATGGTCAAATGGTCAAAACTAGGGTTAACCCGGGTTTGCTTAACCCGGGTTTCACATCGGGGTTAACATTTTAATTTGGGGTTAGCACCACAGGTGGACAAGGGGGGGAATTTCCCCCCCCCTCGGCGAAGTCGCTCACAAGGGGTCGCGAAATTGCTCCCACAAGGGGTAAGAAAATTGGCCACAAGGGGTAAGAAAATTGCCCAAAAAATAGGTTTTACGACTAAAATTTCCAAAAATTTTCCGGCTTCGCCGGAATTTTTCACTTAAAATCACTATTTTTTGGGTTAGTTGTTGGTGTATTCAGAGTAGAAATGTAGAATGCAAAGGTATAAGTGGTGTCGTAAACTGATTACGACAAATTTTCTGAGGGGGGAGAGATGTGGACGCTGTGTCGTTTTTTATTGTGCGTGTCCTGGTTTAAATTGTGTTGGTTACCATCTTGTTTGTGCTTCCGTGAGTGTGTCCTACCATGCTCTAAACTATACATTCTGCATGACAGGTAGACATGCAGACTTCCCAAAGCATAGAAACTTCGGAGAGACAGAAACTTTGGAGAGAAAGACCGACAATAGCCCAAAAAATGTGTCCACATACATGTCGGAATGTGTAAACATGTACACATGTATAGGAGTATACTTGTCCTAGTGAGCATTGAGCTCTAGCAATATGGATCACACCGAACATCCCCAGAGCCAGACAGCCACTATTTATGTGTACATATACATGTTGACACATGTATACATGTTGACACATGTATACATGTTGACACATGTATACATGTTGACACATGTATACATGTTGACACATGTATACATGTTGACACATGTATACATGTTGACACATGTATACATGTTGACACATGTATACATGTTGACACATGTATACATGTATATGTATATATGTATACATAGAAAGTGGGAGTCTAGCTCTGGAGGAGTTTGGTGTAAACCAGATTGCAAGAGCGGTTAGAGCTGAATGCGCTCTAGGGTAGGCATACATCTACACATGTGTACATGTTTGCACCTGTGGACATGTAGATGGACACATTTTTTGGGGCTGCTGTCGGTCTGTCTGTGTCTCTCATCTCTTTCAGGTGTGGTCTGGGGTCTGCATGTCTACATTTCTAACCATATAAATGTAGACATGTATTTTCGTTGGGCCTCTAAGTTGGGGCATTCCCTCGTCTCTTTCTCCCTCCTTTCTACGCGTAAGTCTTGGACGGGTAAACCGGTAAACCCTTGCACACATGTAGAATGTATAGTTTAGAGCGCGGCAAGACACACTCACGTGGACAAACAAAAAATTAAATCGTCGGAGAGCTGCCTTATGTAACAACTAACTGTTTGGAAACCGCGTTGTTTGAAAATTGTCTTCAAAGCTGTAAACTTTAGAAATTTGGTTCACCAGAGCCTTTATTTTTCAAATTGTCGTAGAATTTGCGATTCCTTCTTTTTTAGTTTGTCGTAAAGTTGGAAGTATACATTATACACGTGTCCATTGTCGTTAGGTCTTGAATACATGGAAAAACAACCATTTTTTGCGAAAAAAACGTCCGAAAATTGCGTTTTTGCTAAAACATAGCTGTTTTTTGTTAAAAAATGGCAAAAATCGCTTAAAAATTGCCTTCAAAGGTACCCCTAAGAAAAATCGCTCTCACAAGGGGTACCCAAAATTGCTTCCACAAGGGTCAGTGAAATTTGGCCTCCCGTTCAGGTAATGGTTAGCACTAACCCCAATCCTATCATTACACCCGGGTTTAGAAATCGGGGTTAAAATCGGGTTACACAGGCCTAAATTTAACCCTCCTCACCTAGGTGGGTTAAGTCTTTAACCCGGGTTTGCATTTTGGGGTTAGTTCAATTGTATTGATTTCTTGTTATGTTTGAGTTTGTTTTCTTCTTTTATGCGTTTTTCTCGCCACGCTTCTTTGTTTTCTAAAATCATTTGTTGAATTATCATATGAGTTTTATAGCTCATTTTTTAAATGAAGCGTTTTCTGACTGAAATATATAGAGCTTATATTGTCATAAAAATCGATCGTGAAACGTTTTTCTTTGAAACATCAATAATTAAAACGAACCAGAATACAATAATAAATATTAGTATTTGAAAAGGCAATTTCTAGCTGCAGAAAAATTGTGGATGTTACTTCCTGAAGACCTTTATGTAGGATTCTGCTTCCCCTAAAAATGCGATTGAAACTTCTAAAAAAGTCAAAAAATCAGCTATGCACAGCTAAAGTTGTTATTAAAGGGCAATAAGCATACCTTTTAATTACAGATGGGCCATTATGCCCCAAGTGGCCATTTTCGCATTTTATGTTTGGGACAGGGTCTACCTAGTTATCGGATGGCAGTTTTGGTATTGGCTACTTTTTTCTTCAACACGTCCACCCTATTTTGAGAGAATATTTCTACACCTGCAGCAAAAATCAATTTTTGATATCCTGCCGCCGACAAAGAAAATTTTGATGATTTCAAGCCGTGTTCGAGCACTGCATTCAAACGAATCCAGAGCCGGTTGTAGTTCGTCGGCGGAAAAGTCGTTCCACCAGGTTTTATACAGGATGTAATGCAAATTAAGGTAATGCATATAGTTTACTCTGACTCAGATCTACTCTTACACCTAGAAATCAATTAGTTGCTTTTCTGCAATTAAACTTTTGCAAAAATGTGTACTCTTCCTTATTTTGTGTGTGATGCTTCTAACTTTTTCTGGGTACAGCCGGTACCTTTTAATGCTTACATTCGAAATTTAAAGGTGGCTCAGTAAAAAATGGCAGCCAAAAATCTTGCATCTTTTAAACAAACATTATTTTCAAGGGAGATTGTGCCATAAGCATAAATTAACGTTAATACTAACCTAGATTCTCAATTTTTGATAAATCTGCATCAAAATTATGAAATATTTGAAATAATTGCAAAATTTTCATAGATTCTCTTGAACGAAATTTTGGTATTTGGAATTTTGGATCGAACAGCTAGTTTTTTCCGGCCATTTGTAATAGAATTAGTTAAACAAAAGTCAAGTTTCGAAGGATTAACCCAAAAGGAAGAATTTGGTCAACTGCCATCCGAAAATATCAAGGAAGATCTCAGAAAATGGCTCAAGTTGAAAATCTTATGACTGTAACTTGTATGAATGAACGTCCAAGCTGTATTTGTACCTATACGTAATTAAGAACAGGGTTGCCAATCTCTAAAATATATTTAATTTATCAGAAAATAAAGAGGAAGATTAGTTAAAACCACATTATGGGGTCAGGAGTGTAACTAGAAATGTTACAAATCAGCGCACATGTTAGTTAGTTAGGTAATCAGCAGTAGAAATCCCTTAGTATTCTCCCCTATGAAAAGCGGGTGCCTTTTCATTAGAATCTTATCATCCCCATTCTAAGTTGTAATAATGAAAAATCCCTTAGCGTTTTCCCTAATGAAAAGCGGGTGCCTTTTCATTAGAATCCCATTTCCTACTTTATAAGCAGTTAATACACTATTGTCAGTAACTCAGAAAAAGACAGAAAAAGCCTTAAAGTAATCGAAGAAAATGTTTAATTTCTCTTTAGTAACAAGCAACAATTTCAGTTTATCATTAAGCATAATCATATGAAGATAGTTCATTAGTATATAGTAGCTATTGTGCGGAAATCACCGGTAGGTAATATGTAGCTAAGTATGCGTAGGTAGTTGCATTTAGTGTTATTTAGCCTTTATTATTAATTTTCGATGTTAGTTAGAGTAAATTAGTAATGATAAGAGTAAATTAGTGTTAAATATGGTTAATTAGTGTTAATTAGGCAATAATTACGTAATGGTTGAAATTTTATGTGGAAACATGACTTAGGTTTAAACGAAAGGCAATTCTTCGCTGATTCCAAAAATGTAAATGTTATCTTCCAATTCCCAAAATTGAGAAAGTTATAATCAAAAATGTTTTAATAAAAATGTTTTCTATTTCGTAATTTCGGTGTCTTTAAAAGGTTTGTGTTAACTTAAGACTTACACAACCTTTGTGTTAAGTCCAGCCCCATTGTCTGGGAAGCTGTCTGCCTCCCAGACACCGCAGTAGTAAGCTCTTGCTACTACGGCCATTCATTCCTTTCGCTATGTGAGGCTGTCCTCACCTGAACTTTAGGCTGGCCTCAGTCCAGCAGAAGATTTGCCTCTCGAAATGAGAGTTAGTATACACTTTTTCCCAATTTTAATGGTTTGGAGGGGGCCTAAGTGCCCCAAAAATAAATTAAACTAACAAGAAAGAAATTAAACTTAGGTAGTTAAGTACGTAAAATTTGTTGATATAACTTTTGTCTAGCTAGAAAATACGTAGGAATAACTATGTGCGCATTTTTTCATCTTTTTTTATTTTATTTGCATCTTTGTCCTCGGTCAAGTGAGGACAAGGAGTTTCCAGCAACAAGAAGCAACTATTGCTAAGGCTAATGGCCAGCGTCCCTTGTTCTCGGCCAAAAGTTCAAGTTAAATTTAAAAGTGAGGGGCCGAAAACAAGGGAATAATAAACAATTATTAACTACAATAAGGTAATTTTCTCGCTCAATTTAATCTATTGGAATCTTACCTGTTTTATATAGGCCCAAAATGGCTAAAATTTCGCACCTTTCTGTCAATTTTTGGGGAAGTTAAGATCACATTTTAATCGCTTGTCCCTTTGGTTACGTTTACGTGTAAACCCAAAATTTTATAAAATTCACCCAAGTTTCGTTTCGGAAATTTATCAAAAGGTTGGTCAGTTGGGGGCAATATTTCGCCATTATCATTAATCTGAGCCCCCAACTGAACTCCAGGCCAAAAGGAGTTTGGAGCTGGATGTGTAAAAGATAGGAAGCTTCTAGAAATTTCTAGAAACTTCTAGAAGCTTTGCTCCAAAATTAAAGCCGCCGCCCTAATTACAAGCTGTCAACGACCTGTCAGCGACCTGTCCGCTCGCTGCAAACTTGCAGAACTCCAGTCAGTGTTCGATTAGGTACGGCCGAGAGCGTTCGCTTTAAAATGTCCCCTTCCCCCGTGTAGTGCTTCTCGTGTTACTGGTGTGACACGGGAAAATAGCAGTACACACCCCCCAAAACCACACAAAAATATAGGGATCTCTCTGGCCCAAGGGCCAGAGAGGAAAACTGAGCAATACAAACCCGAACACTACAACTTGAGCGGCCAAATGGACCTTTTATGTCCGGCCTATAATTGCTAATAGGATAAAAAGTAGGAATTTGCATTGTGGCCCTTTTTGGCCAAATTTTTATGTATTTTGGCCGATTGGTCCTTTTTCTGCGTTTTAAGGCCGAATGGCCCTATTTTTTGAATCCAAATCACGCCCAGGAGGCCAGCAATTTTTGCATTTTTGGGCATTTAAGCCCTGATTTTTTAATATCTTCGGCCTTGTAGCCATAGCATGTCGGGCCGTCTGGCCGTGTTTTTGCTCTCTAGCATGTCGGGCTTTCGAGCCGATTTTATTTTCTTTAACCCTTTAGTTGTTATTATTCTATGATTTCTAGAATGAGGACAAGATGTGCCCATTTAACTTTTCTTTTGTCCGATTCGCCGTTCTAACCAAGCCACAGAATTTATTCTTTTCACAACAAAATGTTCTCTTTTCCTTTTCTACGTTTTTTATTTGTCACTTTTGGGGTTATTTTTGTAGTATGTACGGGATTTTGAGTGGGACCCAACCTCTGAATTCTGAGTTAGAGAGCCCATTAATTACGGCTCTGAAATTAATAAGTTAGTTAGCAGAATTATTCTCCCCACAGCCGGCAACTAGGAGTTGCCGGCCATGGCTTTCTAAAAGGCATCGCTCAGTTTAAAATTAACAGGTTTATATCATGTTTTGTTTCAGCTTTAGGTCGGTTTCAAAATTGCTAGGTACTAAAATCGTATAGGTTGTTTTAAAACTAATTCCAAAAGTTTGAGTTTATATTATTTTCACTTAATTAATTATCAAATCATTTCTGAGAGGAATGGCCGGCTTCCTCATTTCAGTAGCCTTCAATTAATTGTGTATTTAGTTTAACTTAAATTTTTTATTAGTAATAATTGCCAAGCAATTATTACTCACTGGCTTTTCCCCAAATTCCCTCCTAAGTTTTGTTTAATTTTTTACAAAATTTCTTTTTTACAATAGCAATTCTATGGAATTGCAAAAGTCAAATTCGAGCACAATAAAGTTTAAAATTTACGGTCTAATCATGCACATAGTACTAGGGTTTAGTTAAGTAGATATGTTTTAGTAACTAGGTTAACTTGTGAATGTGTTCCTAAATTTACGTAACGGTTGATCGGGTAAACCCCTCATGGAGCGTGTGGTTCCGAAATTAACCAACTTTCAGAAATGTATGATTTGCATGAATGTTGAATGTTTTGTTTGTATGCTGTTTTGTATGCCTGATGAATGAATGATTTGATTGGTTGATCGGCAACTTGCGGAAACTCCACTTGTACGATAGGGGATGTGAGGATTGCCATAACCGTATAAATGTTGTCAAGAAACTACCCAACTAATGATTGTTGGCTTTAAATTTACAGTTCGCACTCTAATATTAATAATTGTTGTTCGACAATAACTAGTGTTCAAACCACGTTTTGAAAATCATTAGTACATTAATTGGGATAGTTGAATGCCTGTTAGCTATGTAAGTTGTAAAATTAGGATAATCCAGAACACTATGACTAAAGAGCAGTGTAATCCCAACTGTAGTTATTGGTAGTGATCATCGACTCCTAGTTTAATATTGTTAACTTAAAAAGTAAAACTCTATTTGGTCCAAAACGCCGTCAGCATGGATTATCCTAAAACTTAGCCGTATGTCAACTCCCATCAGGTGCATGGGACTTGTACCTTCAGAATTACCGTGGAATTCCTGTATTAGGCAGGAAAATTGCATAATTCTGAATAAATGGTTGATTGTTGGCTAATTGGTTGATGTCCGAAAGGATGTGCGAATACTGGCCAGCGTGAGCGAGTATCCACTGTCGTATCGTTGTAATATGAAAATTAGGTAGTTAGCTTAGCTCAGAGTCACGGGGACTCCCAGAATAGGTTGTAACTACCAGGTAGTCCTCGATTCGTCCGCGTAGGCAGTACTACATTGAAGAAGCGGACGAATCGCAAACAAGGACTTCGTGCTGGTCCATTTATAGATATAAAATGTCATTTACGCCAAATCCGTATGGATATAAGCTAGTTAGGATCGTGCTATTCGTGCCCTCACTAGTTTACGTCAGCCAAACGGGCAAAACTACTCTAGTCTGTATTTTTCTGCAATATACTGCAAATGTTCCTCAAATCTTTCATGCCAGGTTTGTATAACAAAAGCAAAAAACAATAAAGAACATAACTGTTCCCCTTAAGGTGGTGATTCCTTTTGGAGACATCAACTTTGAACCACTATTACTCAACCATTACTTGGAGTTAAGAAGCCATTTTTATATCAAAACGCAGCTTAACATTTGCTCTTTCGAATGAATACAACGAAACTAACTTTAGTTCGTGGAAATTATTTTACTGCATTTTCGAAGTAATTTAATTTTTCAGATTTTTTGCAGACTAAAGTAAATTTTTTCGTGAGGCATCGGCCACATCATTCGATTCCACTATCAAATAGCTGGGGACCCTTTTTTAGTTATTATGAAACCGCTCTTCGTTATAAAGAAATTAGCTAAAATGTATGCGCAACCTGGATTTTGCCTACTTTTCCCAACTTTGGCAAGCGACCACTTTAGCTAGAAAGCAGCAATCGGGACAACTAAAAAGGGTCTCTGGGTATTTTTGTGTAAAACACGTCCAGTAAGTGGCAACCCTCTAGCTTGCATAGTGAATGCTCCACGATCACTGGAAACAATTTGGTCATGTTTTTGCAAAAACTACATTTTCTATGATAGCAGCGTACGGGGTAGCAGTTAGAAGATTATAATGTCACAGATAATCGGTCTCGACGAGACATTCAAATTGACACCCCGTAGTTTAATTTTACGGCTTGCGTAGTTCAAGAAATGGCGCATTATTTGATTTCTGCAAAAATGACAAGTTTTCAACCCCAAAATAGGAAAATCGACTATATCTCACGATGCGAAAAGCTAGAAAAGTACTTCAAAAAGCAAAAATGTAGAGCTCAACAAGAGCTTTCGAATGAATATAATCATATCTGTACAGCAACTGCCTAACTGTCAAAAATTAACAAAAACCGTCCTGAACGGAGACGTCGAATTTTTGAATCGGGATTGCGCGGAGGGTGTTAAATGCTAAAAGAACTTATTTTGGAAAGTTTCATCAAATTTCAGCGTGATTTGAACCGTCAGTCAACAACATGTGCCCAGAGGGAATCACCACCTTAAAAGTCCAACATTGCAAGAAAACCAATACTAAACAATAGCTTTTGCCCTCATTAGTACTTGTTACTGAGGTAACCAATTTCAATCTAGGTTGCGGTTTTGTGATGAGCACCATTGTCACTGGTCAAACTTTTATGTTAGTCTGCAATTTTAAAAGTTAAATGTGGCACCATCAAATGTTCCCTGGCAGTATGGTTGCAAATGTTGAATCACGTTCATTACCAGAATACAGAAACGGATCATGGAATCGAATGGCATATGCACTGTAAATAATATTACGTAAGCATCGAATTAACATTTAAAAATACATAAATAATAGTTAGTTAGCATATTAATACTGGGTAGTACGTAAGAAGTAGAAATATTGCTGAACCATCTTCTAATGAAGACTAAAAAGTAATAATTGCTCAAGATTAATCATCTTATTGTTAATGTTCGTATTATTCAGGAAACGGGCGATTTCCTGTCTCCAAAGTATCAAAGTTCCCCATTTCAAGTCTAGCGGAGGTAAACCGAATATCTGTGTAAGAATTGTGTTGTATTGGCGATTTTCCGCCTCATCAGGCAGAAAATTGCCCGAAAAGTGATATTCGGTGGTTCCCTGTTTGCAGCAAATCATATCGTGCAATTAACTCATTTTAATCAACAAAATGGTCCGAAAAGACACCATTTTAAATGAAAAATTACTCAAAATTATTGGAGTCTCAAACTTTTATTTCGGAAAAGCCAACTAAAGTGAGTAATGGTTGCTGGGTTTGATTCCCGCACACATATCCTGTATTGATGGGTTTTAACCCATTTGATTCAGGTTCACCACAGACGAGTCCTGCCAAGATTCATATCGGTCTGATCCTGTTGTCACTGCGAAGTATTGGTCTGAAGTTAGTATCATTGGTTATCGGTAGATTAAGTTCAGAGGACTTTGATCAGATATTAGTGGCCCAGTTGCATTATTGATTTGGAACCAGTTCAGAGAATTCAGAAGCTACATTGGAGACCGAAACTTATTGATAGAGAGTTTAAGGCAGAGACATCCCTGGCACGAACCTAATCATTTGTCGGTTTGACCTACAGTTGTGATTCTATTCAAAGAACCTAACCTGAACACTATTTGCAATTGACTATTGAAGTTTCCTAAATGTTCATCTGAAATGTCTCAAACTGCCGTTTTCGTCATCTTTTCCCTGGAGGCCTCCGCCTCCATTCTGGCTTAAGGTCCATCGAAGAGAAGATATAGCTGATCTAAAGAAGAGAATCTATTAAATTACTGTTTTAAGGTGGTGATTCCTTTTGGGCACATATTGTTGATTGACGGCGTAAACCAGGATGAAATTCAACAAAACTTTCCAAAATAAGTTGTCTTAGCGTTCTAACACCCTCTGCGCAATCGCGCTTCAAAAATTCAACATTTGAGTTCAGGGCGGTTTTTGCCAATTTCTGAAAGTTTGGCAGCAGCTGCATGGCTATGACTATATCCATTCGAAAGAACTCGTTAAACTCTACAATTTCGCTTTTGGAATCAACTTTCTAGCTTTTCCCTATCGTGAGATATGGCCAATTTTCTTATTTTGGCATCAAAAACTTGTCCTTTCTGCAGAAATCAAATAATCCACTACTTCTTGAGCTACGAAAGCCGTAAAATTTAACTAAGGGTGTCGATTTAAAGGTCTCACAGAGGCCAATTATCGGAGGCATGACCATCCTACAATTGCTATCCCTTAGACTGCTATCACAAAAAATGTAGTTTTTGCAAAAACACGACCAAATTTTTTCCAGCGATTGTGCAGAATTTAGTATGCAAGCTAGAGAGTTGCCACTTAGCAGATATGTTCTACACAAAAATACCCCGGGACCCTTTTTTAGTTGCCCCGATAGCTGCTTTCTAACTGAAGTAGTGGCTTGCCAAAGTAGTGAAAAGTAGGCAAAATCCAGGTTGCGCAGACATTTTAGTTTATTTCTCCATAACGAAGAGCGATATTACAATAACTAAAAAAGGGTCCCCAGCTATTTGATAGAGGTATCGAATGCTCCAACCGATGTCCTGCGAAAAAATTTACTTCAGCCTGCAAAAAATCTGAAAAATTATACTTCTTCTAAAATACAGGAAAAACATTTTGGAAAGCCAAACTTAGATTCATTGTACTCATTGAAAAGAGAAAATGTTAAGCTACATTTTGATATAAAGATGACTTCTTAACTCCAAATAATGAATGAATAATAGTGGTTCAAAGTTGATGTCTCCAAAAGAAATCACCACCTTAACTTATATTAATTATATTTCGGGCATCTCCTGGTAACTCCCCGCCTAGTTCGACCCCTGTGTCTGTACTCTCTACCGTCCGATAGTCGCCTTAGATCTGTGGGATTCCTTGAGAATCTTTAATACCAGATCTGAGCCCGCTCACCCATTCCCAGAACAGAATTGTAATACAATTAAATTTAAATAATTATCAGTTAATTATTCATTGTTGTTTGTAGTTTATTCCGATAGTAGTCGGATAAGGAAGTCAGTTTAATTTAAATACATACTCACACGCACTATACCTGATTGTACCCTATAACCAGAACCTGAAGAAGAGGAACCCAGGGTTAGTTTAGAGTGAAGTTTAGGTCCTGTTAATAATTGCGAGAGAAGAGGAATAAAGAAAGGATCAGTAGTCGAATTATAGTTAATGATTCTTCCCCTAATATTGGTCAATTTAAAATATTAATTGACAAAAGGAGTTGGCAACCCTGGTACCCTGTACCTTCACTGTGCATTGTCAATAACTTAATAACTGTATTGATCAGTCACTGTTTGGTATCCCTGTTAAATTATCTTATTGTTAATATCATTATTCTTGAGTTATATCGAGACCTGTTATTAATTAATAAATTGCTGATAAATTCAACTAGACTCAGGCAGGGACAGTTTTGCTGACACAGATCCTGTTGCGATCTCTTTGCTAAACAAGATCCGGTTGCGATCTAATTGCTGAACAGATCCTGTTGCGATCTCTTTGCTGAACAAGATCCTGTTGCGATCTCATTGCTGAACACGATCCTGTTGCGATCATTCAAACGACCCCTACTTAAACGAACTCACGACAGTACCCCTAATAGGTTGGCTGTAGAGATCCCCGATTTTGGCAAACCACCGTTCAGGAATCTGGTACCTAAGTTTGTCTAATCAGGCAAATGTGCTAAGCTTCCGTGTAAGTGAACCCTCAACTGAAACGACCCCATTTGTGATCATAGACCCTAATTTGGAAGAGAAAGTCAAATCAAATCAAACCAATCAAATTCTCAGCTTAATCTTGCTCAGTTCATTACACATTTCTTCCCTTGCCAAATTTTTCTTTACCCCTGAGCTTATTCTAGTGGGTGGGGGGCCCCATAAACACCCTTCCCCCCAAATAATCGTTCCCCCCCAAAAAAAAATCGCCCCCCAAAAAAGTGACTTTTAGGGGGCCCCCAAGGAACCCTCCCCCCCAAGAAAAAATCCCTAGAATAAGCCCAGTGTCCCTGATGGCGGTATGGCTTGTACCTTGTGCTAGTATTGTTTCAGTAACCGATATTAGTTTCAGTCTCAGTTTCAATTTCAGTCGGCGGTTCAAGAAGGCTTCAGTTTCAGGCCTCGTCCCAGAATAGTTTCAGTTTCATTTTCAGGTCTCCTCCCAGAGTAGTTTCAGTTTCAGTTTCAGTCGGGATCTTAAAATAATTTCAGTTCATACTAGTCTTAAAGTCACTTCATACAACAGTTCCCTCTTATTGTGTTAATCATATTATTAGCCTAATCAGTTTTCGATATAATCTCCTCTAACATTTATGACAGTCGCCCTTCAACGTTTGCAAAGCAGTTTTTTTCTATATATAACTTCAGAACTGAATGAGCTGAATTCTTTGCAACTAATCCATTGTATCATCTTGAATGGTGTAATTTCGAATTCTATCAAATTTACAAATTCTAGCAACTGTGTTCCACTTAACTTATTTCGCTCATTGAAATATAACAAGCGGAAGAAGTTTACGTTTGTGATTGCAAAATTCAATTTGCTTAGCGACAGAAATAAGAACTACTATACGCCTAATTTATTCTGGTAGGTATCCCAAAATGAATGCAGTATCAATTTAATGCGTACAGATAGTTCACATTAAACCGTATCTAGGCCATTCGTGTTAAAATAGAATTTCGCTAGACCTGAATGCAAAATATGGTTGATGTTTTGACAGAAGTTTCCAGCAATTTTTAGTAATTTTATTACATGATTTTTTAGGGTTTTTGTTAAGGAATAAGCGATCGTCGAAATGACCGTGACCGTGACAGGACAGCAGAATTTTGCAATTAATTTGTTGTACAGTTGCGTAAGTTTGACTGATACTCAGGAGTGATTGACCCATTTGATGCTTAATCCGCGTAAATAAATTTTACATCTGAATGGCTGTTACAGACAGCGTAGGCGGGTCACTTTTGCTGAACTAGCACGACCTTTAGCTGTGTTAAACTTTTTCTGAATTCTCTGCACCATGTTTCAATTACTTAGTTGACAGTTGGTTTAGCAAGGAATCGAAATTGTACTTTGAAATTTTCAGGTTTGGTGCTCAACATGTTTGGAACCGCGTCAAAAATATTTCCTATAATACTAAAGAATTAATACGTTTTTACTGATACGATATTCAGATCGTATATACGATAGTGCAAAGCGAAATATGCGATTTTACGTTGCTTTTTTATTTCAGTAGGGGGATTTTCGTACGGACTAAAGTCTAGTCCAGTCTAGTTTTTCAGACTTCGGCAGACAAGAAGCCGCTTTAGCATTAGTTTAGCTGAACTGTTGCTATCATTCAATACTGAACGGCAAGTTTGGAAAACGGCTAACTTCCGGAGTTTATAAGAAGAACCCCAATAAATCGCATACACAATATATATTAATACGATTATTAGTCAAAATACGTTTTACTGGACACATTTACACGATATTTTGTAGTACAAACAGATCGTGTAGTGAATGAAACTACTAAGTTAGAATGGATTTTGATCCGATACAACTTATTTTGGTATGATACGTGTTAACTAGTTGTTGGTTGATTGATGCAAGCCTAGATACAACAGATCGCATATTTTGACACGGTTCCTTATTTGTTGTTGAATGTTGAATTGCTGAAATTGAACACGTTCGGATAGAAACTTGATATGTCTGGAAATCGCCCCTGAACGGCAATAAGAAAAGAAATTGTGTGCGTAGAGTTAATTGGTTGCATTTTTGCACGTTGCCTGTTATCTTAAGTGACTTAACAGATTTAGGGTTCTCCTTTTCATATGTCTCTAAAGGTGCGATCAAGAGAATCCATGAGTTTGCATATTTAAGAAGAAGAGTAAGCCTGAACTTGCTGTAGCTGTGGTCGAAAACGTGATTTCCCCAAATTTGCTTCCCCCCAAATTTTAGTCCAATTGGTCAAATACCTGTTGGGATTGTAGAGTAACTAAATAACTGGATGCAAACTCTAGTCTAAACTTTAGCTTTTATTCTTATATAGGTCTTTCAGGGATCAAGGCCATCTTCCGTTTCTTTTCTTTCCAACTTTAGGATACTGTCCTTAAGATACTGTATGCATACAGTCGACAACGACGAACTGAACCGACATCACGAACGGGGCAAAATGCACGAGGAAGCTCGTTAGTGAAGACCTCGCTCTAACACATAAAACTCGTTGTTCACTTGTGCCATCCATTCCATTAGATTTAATTCATCTAATTTATACTTTTCTACTTATTTGGTTTTGGATTTTGACAGGTCCGTGGGAATAATGACCCCTTATAGCCAGCCTGTTCGCTTATAACTTTTAAGATATAAATAATTGTCGACTCCTTTAATTGTATTTAACACCACATACGGTGTAAAAAGAAAGTTATTGTCTGTGCTGGTACTTCATGACTAATAAAGAGACTTGACTAATTATTATGCAGGTTCACAATCGGTAGTGTATGCCTACCGCTCCTCCTCGTGCCTATCTAAGAAAAACCTAATTAAAATTAGCAGAACTTTACACGATACTTTAATCTTAGAATTTACACCAAATATAAAGCAACATTTTCGCAAAAACATAAAAGTACCACAAAACAAATAATTCGCCCAACAGAATTAGACTACCCAAATCACAATACCAAGTCTCAGCTGCCAACTCTAAGAACGGGAACCCGAACCCAACCAACTAGCATTGACTTTTCTAACCAAGACACTAAACACCCCAACTTCTCATCCAGAGACTCCATCTTGAAAAACTACCGAAGTAGCTAAGATTTGAACTTAGTATCATCATTCATATAGAATTTAACATTGTTTCTAACGAATATTTCACAACGGTAAGAACTCTGCCTAGACTAAAATTTGCAACTGTTGATGTGCCGTTTTTCCAGCATGTTTATGAAAATTTTTGCCCAAACGAAATACTATGAACAAAATCAAAAACCTGTAAAGCCCACTATTTACGTATGAAAACCAAAACACTTTAAACCTTAACTATGTCTACTTGTTTATACCTTAAAATCTGTCGCTGTTTTTGTAATGTAACGGATTCGTTTACTGTTACACTTTTTAGAATCTTCTAACATCAACGTTTGTCGTCTAAATTACACCCACCAGAAAACTCCTTCGCCAAATAACAGCCTTTGCTGCTAACAAAATTTTTTCGTTAGATGTCGTTGCAATGTAACACGAAGTGTCGTAGTAACTTCCTTTAATGCAAGTGGTTTGTACAACCTGCCCTTTTTCTGTGTTCAGTTCCTGTGAAGAACAGATTGGTGAACGCCAAACTGTTCAGTTTTACCTTTATCGCTCTACATAATTTTATTCATATCTTGTTGAACAATTAATCAAAGCGGTTAAATCAAGCATGTTATGTACATGGCTTGTATTTCTATTAGAGAGATGTGTAAAGCTTTGGCTTCTCTGGGAATCGAAACACAGTCCTCTCGGACTGTAGTCAGGCATGCAACCACTATACCACGGAGCCACCAGACAAGAGCACATAAATTGCATATTAACTCTCTGTACCTCTCTCCCTCACTTACAAGAAGCTCGCCCCAAGCCGTATGCTGTAATTAGGTATTTCATCCATCACTGCAAGAGTTCTAACCTTAGAATGATCTGATCCTAATTGTTATAGTTTCAATAAGTTGTTATTCGTTATTCATTAAAGTTTATTTCATTGTTTCAGGTGGTGATACCTTTTGGGCACGTATTGTTGATTGACGACTCAATCAAGACGAAATTTGATGAAACTTTCCAAAACACTTTTTTAGGATTCTAACACCCTCCGCTATAGATCTTCATTCAGGCTCGTCGGCGGGTGGGCCTGGCCGGGCAGAAAAATTTAGGAGCGGACCGGTCCGAGGAGAAAAATTTAGGAGCGGGCCGGGCCGAGGAGAAAAAATTTATTAGCGGGCCGGGCCGAGGAGAAAAAGTTTATGAGCGGGCCGGGATGGGCCGACCAAAATTGCCAAATTTTTTCTATATTCAATGCCTTCTATTACATGTATACTAAATATTAACCATCCGTACATGAAAACATTTGAAATATATGTCTAAGTGGTTATTTTTAACTGTATTCAATGTTTATTACTTTCATAAGTTTGCTAGAAATGTTTGCCTGGATTTTATTAGAAACAGAGAAGAATTTGCATACAACTTGTACTTCTGTTTATGAATTTATTATAGTAAAAAATTTTTATTCCTGCTGGAGCAGGAATGTATAAAATGGAAACTTGTATGTTTAGTGCAATGTGAGTCATTTCTCTATTCAGAAGCCCTATCTTCAGCACAGGGCTAGCTTAGGTCAGATTTTTTTGCAGTCGAATTATGCTAGGTTTTGGAGCCTATTTAAGCGGCAGATCTGAGAGCCTTCGCGCAGTCTTCGGCTGTCAGCAATCTAAAAGATTGCAGATTTTTGAGCACCAGTGTAGCTTGGGAGCTACACATGGGTGCGTTAGGGAATTAGACTAGGTACTAGCTTGGGCTGGACATCACAAGTTCAGCCCGGCATAGACCTGCTCTCCCTGATGAGGGAAGTCAAGTGAAACTAAACCGGTAGTTTCTAACACTATAAAAAGCTTCAAACGAAAACAATCTAGCAATTGAATAAAGAAAAGGTCTACAAAGGAATACTGCCCCTTTTGGGGCCGACTTGTTGTTTTATGTTCAACGCTTTTACGCCTGAATTTTATTTGTGTCATTCATTCAGAAAGCTGATTTTACATTTTTGGGTTCCTCTTTTAGTCATAACACTTAGATAAAAGAGGGGCTGCTACCAATCGATAAAGGTTTAACCTTTGCTATAAAGGGTTTACTATCCTTAAGGTATTATCCTTGCACTTGAAAGTTCAAATATTTTGAGCTCTCAAGATTAAGAAAAGTGTAGTTGTTCCGCAAATCTGCAACTGCTATATCTCGGTATACATTTATAATAATTTAGTTATCGCTGCAACGGCATTGGTGGTACCTTAATCAAATTAATAGAATCAATGAATATTCGTGTCGTTAGCCTGTCGCCGATGATTGAAAATTGACACTACAAATTTTAAACTTATAAAACAAAAATATTCGGAGCTGCCTGATCTTCAAATTTGGTTGTCGAATGGCTGTAGGGATTTCATTTCTTGTACCAGGTTCAAACTTTGTTGCGAATTGTAGACAGCGTTTGCAAGCAACAAGTGTACACAAGTGTCATGTGTTAAATATAGAAAAATTAGGTGTTGAACTAGTTTCATCTATCTGGTACAGACAAATTGAACTTTTCGACAAACGGGCCGGGCCGGACGAAAAGTTTTGGAGCGGCCGGGCCGGGCCGACCCAAAATTTTTACGGACCGTTCCGACCCAAAATCTTTACGGACCGGGCCTGAAAATTTCAGGTCTCTACCCTCTGCACAATTCTGTTTCAAAATATAAACTTTGCTTTCAGAGAGGTTTTTGCCGATTTTTGACAGTTTGACAGCCATTGCACAATTATAACCATCTTAATTCAAAAGATCTCGTTGTGCTCTACTTTTGCTTTTTGAAGCAACTGTCTTGCTTTTCTCTATCGTGAGTCTATCTATTTGAGTCAACTTTCTCATTATGGCGTCCAAAAATTGTCATTTTTGCAGAAATCAAATAATGCATTACATACTACTTATACTATGCAAGCCGGAAAATTAAACTAAGGGTGTCGATTTCAAGGTCTCACAGAGGCCAATTGTCGAAGGCATTGCTATCCTGTAGTCCGCTATCATACAAGATGCAGTTTTTGCAAAAAATGACCAAATTGTTTCCAGCGATTATGGAAAGTATACTATGCGACCTAGACGGCTGCAACATGTGTTTTATACACAAAATTACCCCGGGACCGCCCGACTGCTACTTTCAGCCAAAGTTGGGAAAAGTAGGTGAAATCCAGGTTGCACCTACAGTTTAGCGAATTTCTCTATAACAAAGAGCGACTACACAATAAACAAAAAGGGTCCCCAGCTATTTGATAGACGTATCCAATGTCAAACCGATGTCTCACAAAAAACTTACTTCAGCAAAAATCTGGAAAATTGCAATTGCAAAATTGTTTCTAAAGCAAAATTTGTTTCATTGTACTCATTAAAAAGAGAAAATGTTAAGCTACATTTTGATATAAAAATGGCTTCTTAACTCCAAATAATGTATGAGTAATAATAGTTCAAAGTTTATGTCTCCAAAAGGAATCACCATCTCAAGTTAGCGGCTAGGCACGCAGTGCCAATACCACATTTATGGCGACTAGGGGAGGATAAATCATCATCGTCGCTATAATGTGATAAGCAGCGCTGCTACACACGCTGCTACACAGGATCGATGATAAGTCAGGACTGATTTATTAACTTTCCATAACAAGCTTTCGTACACGTCACTTTATCCTACAATCGGATACTACAACAAGATCGAGGCTGATCAAGTCACCACATTTCCTCCCTTATTAACAAAGACAAAGACAACAAAAGCAGTAACACAACGATAGAGTAGTAGTTACATTAGTTACATTAGCCAGTCTCCCTGTTTGCTTCGTGTTTCAAGTTGTTTAACTTCTTTTGTGTCAGCTCCATATTGACATAATTTGTTGTGGTACCAAAGCGTTTCATGTTCAGTATATGGTTTCATGTTAAGTGTCATGTTCAGAATAAGAGAAGCAGGCATAGGAAAGATTGATAAGCCTGATATTGGAGTTCACCTGATGGCCCGGCGGTGTAGTAACAAGCATGTCTGACTCCGGAGCAGAAGGGCCGTGGTTCGAAACCCGGCTGGGCGAATTATTTACTTTCATTCCTGAATGAAAACTAAACCTCACTCTTCCCTTCTCTCTCCTAGGTCCTGGTTTCGTGGGTAGGGTGCCTGACGCCTCCCGTCTTGGGCTTGTCCTCGGGTTCTTCTTGCTTTACTTCAACACTTCCAACAACTCAACTAAGTCTTGGCATAAATCACAGATTCCTCAATTTCTTAGTCTCTTTGTAATACACCATAAAGGTAGAAGGTAGACGCGCTACAATGTTATGGTCTTTCTGAATGTCTGCACCTGAATGTTTAAGGTAAAGGTCTAGGCAAAGTTCCT
>JASAND010030666.1:0-11473 GCA_030248195.1 Trissonchulus latispiculum
TATCAGAAGATGGTTCTGGTAATCTATCCATAATACTTACGTAACTAATTGTTAATTTGCTTATTTTAGGTGTAGTATTGATCATTGCTTGATATTAGTTAAAATTACCAGATTGTCAAAACCTATTATTGCCATTTGGATAATTATCATGAATTGGGTCTGTATTAGTCATCAGATAAGCAAGGTTAATGTTTCAACCTTGCTAACCTTTATATACCGGGATTTTGCTAATATTGTTTACAAACGTGAACACCGACACGAAATGGCGTTAAACCGCGGTTGCGGTCATTATTAGGAATGAAATAGGTTTTAACCCATTTGATTCAGTTCTAGGTGAACTAGAACTGAATTATTATGGCAGATTCATGTCATGCTAAGGAATGCCGATGCCGGTCTACGAAAATTGCCGAACGGGATTTCAAAGTGGTCTGTGATATCTGTCAATTGCCTAGTCATTCCTTCTGTGCTGGTATTAAAGAAGCCACGTTTAAGAAAATCCAGGATACTGAAATTCTTACTGTGCTGTCTTATACATGCCCAAGCTGCAAGGCAAAGCTGCGACGATTGATCGCTCATCCCACTCAGCCTGATGCCAATCCTGCTTCGACCAGTGATCGGATTCTCCTGATGGAGAACCAGATATCTGAACTTTTGAACCGTGTCTCTACTCTCGAAGCCAAACCGCCGCCACCGTCTATTCAGGAGGTTCGTGAAGAAATGTCAGATTTGCTTGAAGCTCAGGATAAGCGAAATCGGGCAGTAGTCTTTGGGCTGCCGGAACAACAGCCCCCTGTGGGGGAAACGTTGTCCATGGCGCAGTCTCAGGCCCTTGATTTGGCTGAAGTCAAGGAAATTGCTGAAAAGATTGGACTTGATTCTGACTGTATTCAGGGTGTGTTCAGAGATGGATTGCCCAAAAAAGATGGGAAGCCGCGGATCCTGAAAGTCAGTTTCAGTCCTTTGGAAGCCAAATCTGCCTTCATCAAGTCGATTCGGGATCAACAGGGAGAAAAAACGCAATGGGCGAAGGTCTGGTCAAGACCCGACCTTACATTCCGAAAACGTCGAAAGGATGAACTGCTGCGTGGAAAACTGATGACGGCTAGAGAAACCTGTCCAGATGCCATCATTCGTCGTGGTATTATTATTAATCGTACTAATGGTAATGTAATTGAGGCATAGGAGGGTGGGCCCCTGGATAAAAAAGCATTTAAAAAGGCTGATCTTGTCGATACAAATTTGTGTTTACTTTTGAATGCTTGTTCCATTAAGAATAAGATGGACTCTTTAAAAGTGTATTTAAATTCTTTACACGTGAACCCTGTTTTAATCTGCATAACCGAAACTTGGTTAAGTCCAGAAGACTCGGATAACCCCTTTTTATTAGAAGAATATAATTTAATTAGAATGGATCGAACTAAAGTAGACGTTCGAGGACGAGTATTACCTAAAGTTGGGGGTGGTGTGCTGGTTTACGTTTTGAAGAACGTTAAATTTGTTGTCTGTGATCAATTAAGTGGGAAGCGATGCGAGGCGTTGTGGATAGATATTTTTGGATCTGACGGGAGGCGTAACAGGGTAGGGGTGGTTTATCATTCACCCACTCCTGGAGTGTCAGATTTAGATGCGATTTTTCAAAATATACTTGACGCTAAAAGAGATTGCCAAAATTGTTTTGTAGTTGGTGATTTCAATCAACCAAAAATTGATTGGCAAGTGCCATTTGCTGGTGGTTGTGAAAGATCTCAAAGTTTTCTTGATTTTTTTACAGAAAACGGATTTGTTCAGTTTGTAAAAGAGCCAACTCATTTTATTTCACCGTTCAATACGCTTGACTTGGTTTTTGGTCAAACCGAATTCAGTGTGTCCAATATTTCTGTAGATGAACCTTTAGATTCAAGCAAGCATGGTATTATACATTTCATTCCAAACTTTAACCTTTCAAAACAACGTTCAGAATTTGGGCATAACAGAGATTTTCTAAGGGCTGATTATGATAGTATGTCTGTGTTTTTTGACACTGTTGACTGGAACGTGCTGTTTATGGAATGTATTACTGTTGATCAATACTGGACGGAATTTAAGAATTGTCTAAATTTTGCGATTACCCATTATGTTCCAAAGTTTAACTGTAGAAAACAAAATTCCTGTATTCGACTCTCGTCTACAACTCTGGATTTGATTGCACAAAAGAAACGGACATGGAAAAGATACAAGAAAGCTAAAACGGCATATAATAGAAAACTCCATCACGATTTAGTAATCAAAGTTAAACGTGCAGTCGCTACAGATAGAAGACTGTATGAAAGCGGTTTAGCAGAAAAGTCATGTATGAAAAAATTTTACTCTTACGCCAAAAAACGTATTAATCCAAATAATTCCAGTATTGGTTCCTTAGTTAATAATTTAGGTGATGTTGTTACTGATGATATCGAGAAGTGTGATTTGCTTAATGAAGTGTTTGTTTCTGTATTTACTTATGATAATGGCATAATGCCTGTATTGCCGGATTTAGTCGCCGATGACAGTGTATTAGCAGATTGTTTCTTTGATGAGCTTGATGTTTATAACGTAATGAAAAACCTAGAGCCGAAATTATCTGCAGGTCCTGATGGATTTCCAAGCATTCTTTTTAAAAAACTAGCCTTTTCTTTAGCTTCACCGCTTTGCAAAATCTTTAAGGTATCCATGGAAACTGGTCAACTGCCCTCGGATTGGTTGAAGGCAGACGTTTGCCCCATTTTTAAAAAGGGTGATTCAAAGAATCCAAAAAATTATCGTCCGGTCAGTTTAACAGCTGTTTGTTGTCGAATACAAGAAAGAGTTTTAAAGCCCTTTCTGGTCAATCATGTGAATTGCTCAAACTTAATCAGCAAGTGCCAACATGGCTTTGTAAAGAGAAAGTCTACTTTAACGCAGTTGCTTGACTGCATACAAAGTTGGTTCGAATCTTGGGATAATGGTGATTGTATCGATGTAATTTATATTGATTTGATGCGTGCTTTTGATACTGTTTCGCATACGAAGTTGTTGAAGAAATTAGAAGCTTTTGGAATACGTGGGAAGGTGCTAGCTTGGATAAAGGCTTTTTTGACGAACAGATTTCAAAGAGTAAAATTGGGTACAACTAAGTATCTGTTCTTGGGCCTTTTTTGTTTCTCATTTATATCAATGATCTGCCGGAAAATATTCTAGCTGTAACTCGTTTGTTTGCAGATGATGCAAAAATCTCCAAAATTGTAAATTCGGTTGAAGATGCAAATCTGTTACAATTAGACTTAAATTCTTTAGAGGCGTGGACACGCCAATGGCAAATGAATGTAACTGTATCAAAGTGCTTTGTTATGCATATTGGATATCAAAATCTAAATTATGACTATGTTCTAGATGGTCAAAGTATTAGTGAAGCAGACACAGTACGTGATCTTGGTATAAATATGTGCCAGGATTTAAATTTTTCAAAGCATATTAGTCAAATTAAAGCAAAAGCAAATCAACGGGTAGCTATTATCTTTCGAAGTTTTAATAGTAGGAATATTCAGCTAATGGTTAAGCTTTTTAAAACGTATGTCAGGCCAATGTTAGAGTATTGCACACCGATTTGGTCTCCTCACTTGCTAAAAGATATTGATGCCATCGAAAACGTGCAGCGTTCATTTACTAGACGTCTGCATGGACTTGGTGGGTTAAGTTATAGGGAGAGGTTGGTCAGATGTGCTTTGCAGTCTCTAGAAATGCGGCGTATTCTAAATGATCTGTATCTAATGCATAATATTGTGTACAATGCATTTGATTGTTCATTTGATAGTTGCTTTACGTATTCTCCAGACGCCGGGACGAGGAGGCAAAACTCTCTGGCTGTAATTCCAAAAAGATATAAAAAGTCATTCGTATTTCTATAGAATTTGCAATGTTTGGAATGATCTTCCTGAAAATATTGTTACTATTTCCTCTTTGGTAATTTTTAAGCAACGCTTATCTGACATTGAACCTCAGCTTCAGAAATTTATTCGGGGGCGTGCACTACAAGGACCTTAGTCCTTTGCATGCCACGGTAAATCCTGCATTGGTTTCTCGAGAAATATATACTAACTATTTTTTTACTAACTACGTTAGATACGTAATGTACATTCCCGTGGCCTACCAAACTCTGGCGTCACCGTAACTGTTTGTCTATTAACCCTGACATGATCTTGCCGCTTGCATGCACCAGCATTGTCATGTCAGATGTAGTACACTGTTGTATGTGGACGCGGCGTAATGGGCTGGGCAGCCGCGGGGTGAGTCACGTGGATGTAATAAAAAATTTATTTGTTTACTAACACCACGTGATTTGCTCGGGATCCCCCCCCCAAAAAAAAGAAATATGCATCAGACCTGGCTAACTTAACTAAAAATGGCAATAACGGCGCGTTCTGACCTCAGAAACAAAGTTACAGCGAATATAACTAGAAACTACGTTCACTGTAGCTTAATTTATATTAATGTGGCAATGAGACCGACCGTTTGATAGATTCCTGTTCTTGCGATTCGTCCGCACTCTTGACAAAGAGTGGCTTACGCGGACGAATCGAGGATATCCAGATTCAGACTGATGAGAACCTAATACGGAGTCCCCGTGACTCTAGGTCTTATAGCCCTATCCTCATTTGCATATTTGCTAAACTGAGTTTAAACCTAGGTTTCCTACGTGACCATGTATTCACAAACTTCCAGACATACATACAAGACTTGATACCTAAAACCAGATTATTTATTACCATTTCCTGCGTACTATAGAAATCCTAGCGTAATATTAGTACTTCATACGGATCATGCACACAGAGAACCATTAACCATTTGGACGGTCACTTGCTGGACTACAACTGACAACTTCATTACATAAAACATCCATACGAAAATCCTAGGTAATCTAATATTGAACTACGTAACCCTATTTGCTAATTAAACACAATCATGCAACATTTGTGCAATACCTAAACTAATAACCACTTATGCCTCACTTATGCAACGTTTAGATTAGAATACGCTCATATTAACAGAAAGGCAATCATTCATACAAATCACACATACTCTTCATTCCTGCTTAAGGTCTGAGTCTTAATCACTCCAGCGATGCTCACAACCTTCGTCGAACAGAAGGAGTTTCCGCGAGTCAACGCGCACATAATCATAAGGACCAATGTACAATGCCATTCATACAATTCATACATACACAAACACACAATTTCTTAGGTAAGTACTTATCTAACTAATCCTAAAAACAGACATAATTACAAACATTACAAACAATCTAGATGGAAACTAACTCTAATTAATACTGAATGACCTATACTGCTAGCTTTTATTTTAAACGTACTAAATTAACTGAATTTAAACGAGAATTTGTTATGAGTTTTAGGTATCTAAAACTCAGTTTATAGCGCGGAATTTTGGCAATTTTGAGAACTTTGAAATTTTGAGAAAGCCGTGTGAGTAATGATTGCCAAGCAATCATTACTAAACCAAACTATTATTATTAAACAAAACTATCAACAACAATTAAATTAATTAATGGGGAAGCCGGTCATTCCCCGCGAAATGCTTGATTATTAATAATGTTTATAGAGCAATTATTTTAACATTCAGATTTGGAATTCGTTTCACTTTTTAATAACCTAATAATTTTGATACCGACCTACGACAAACAATTACAGAATACAAACAGTGATTGCTTTAAAGGCTTAACAAAGCCTGAGATTAAAACAATATGGCCGGCAACTCCTAGTTGCCGGCTGTGGGGTAAATATTTCTATTAATTAACTCAATAAAAATAGGGTCGTAGTAAAGGGACCCTCTAACTCTAACTTAGGGATTGGGTCCCCACTCAAATATCCCGTATTCTACTTTTAAACCCCAGTTTTGGGTCAAAAAGGGCCTTGTTAAAATTAGTAAAACTAGGTCGTGGCTTGATCGAAAAATATAAACAAAAGACGACAAAAATGAATAGGATAATCGGAGGTGGAGGTCAGCAAACCTCGATATACAGAGAGTGTCGGCACGAAAAACAGAAAAACAGAAATAGGGGCAATTCTCACGACCTCATGGGTTTACATGAGCTGCCCCTTTTTTTAAATAATAAAATAATAATAAAGAGAAAGATAAAATAAAATGAAATAAAATAAAAGTGGCTCAAGGCCCACTCATGCTAGCATAACTAAAAATATGGCCTTAGGCCCAGAATGTTGAGTAAAAAATGGGGCTCCCTGGCCCAAAATGCGTATAAAAAAATGGCCCATTGGCCTTAAAAGATGTATAGGACAAATGGCCCGAAGACCCAAAAAATATATAGGAAAATGGCCCGAAGGCCCCAATAGTCATATAATGAAAAAATGGCCCAAAGGCCTAAAAATATAAAAAATGGCCAAAATGGCCTCTGAAATTCCTAGTATTTTCTTCTCAAATTGCGGCCAGGCATAAAAGACCTATATGGCCCTAAATGGTTAGTGTTCGTGGTTGATTCTCAAAATCTTTTCTGGCCCGAAAGCCAGAAAAGTCCTAATGTTTTCACCGAACCACGGGAATGCGCTTTAGCCCCCATGCAGTGTCAACTGCACTGGAGAGCGCATTAAGGGGAGGGGGAAGCAACCGCTTTCGGTTGCCCTCAAACGAACACTGATTTGAAATAAAAATTTTGGGACCGAGCTGACAGTTTTGCTGACAGCTCGGTGACAGGTCATTAGCGAAAGTTGGGCGGAATTTTGCTTTGTTTTTAAGGCAAAGCTTCTAGAAAGTTCTAGAACCTTCTAGAAGCTTGCCACCTTTTGTGTGTGGGGCGCAGCGGCGGACTGAGCCAGCTGGCCATTAGTGGTCGAAATTAATGGGATTTTGAAATTATTGAAATGAAACTGACCCATTTTTGATATATTTCCAGTGCCGAAACTTGGCGAAATTTTGCGAAACTTTCTTTAACACATAAACATAACCAAAGGGGAATTTTCATGAAATTTTATAACTTCATCGAATTATTGCAAGAGATGCATAATTTTCTGCACTTTAAAAATTATATCATTACAAACTACGTACTTACCTACGTCTATCTAGCTATTCATATTTGTAATTATATTATTGATAAGGGAGGTAAGCCCCCTCTAAATCCAATGACCTGGGCTTATCCTACTATTTTCTTTTCCGTTTCTTGTTGGCCTTGTCCTCGGCCAAAAGTTCAGGCGAGGACAACTGCTAGGCCTTGGAAGAAAGAGGCCTAGCAGAGAGAGAGAGAAAAGAAAACAACACCTGACTAAGGTGTAGTCTGGGAGGTAGACAACCTCCCAGACAATGAAAAAAGGGAAAAAGGTTTGCCTTAACTTTTAGGCAAAAGAAAACCAATCTTAGTACACTCCTTTTTGGAGTGATAAGATTACGTCATAAAAAGTAATCTGATAAAAACATTTTCGCTTATAACTTTCTTATTTTTGGGAGTTGAAAAGTCGGGTTTGGATTTTTAGAATCAGAATCAAATTCGCTTTCATATAAGCCCAAGTCATTTTTTAACCAAAAATATCAAAATTAACTAATTATTACCTAATAAACGCCTAATTATTACTAATTAATCCTACCTAACTATGTACTTAGCTATTTCATACCTAAGAATGAACCATCTTCCAATATTTGCTATTATTAGTGCCAATTTACACTTTATGGGCAATTTTACGACTCAATTTCGGCTTAATTAAACACATAAACTTCATGTTTCGGGTTTATGACTTCCTGCTAACTAGTATGCGAACATCAGTGATTGTACTAATTTGCGGAGAAGGTCAGATTCGACTCAATTAACGGACATTATTCGCTTATTTACCCAAGTTTAGTTTAGATGTCGACCTTTATCTTCGTGTGGGAGTAACAACTCCACTAACTAACGGGATTAAGACCGAAATACTCCTTTTACAGAGCCCCTGGATTAGTATTGTTAATAAGACACACGTTAATAAGACTTGATTAAGCCTAAAATCATTATTTAAACTAAAATTAATCTTAACTGAGTATCAACCTTGAACCCTATTGATAAACTTCTTGATTTCTACTGAATGCTGGCAACTCTAGCTAGGCAAACATAAGATAATCTGTACAATTATTGCTTGGACATTATTTGCTAAATACATTACATAGTGATGATCTTCCCTCTTCTTCACAGATCCATGGCATAAGAATCCTTTCCTGCAGATTGATTATTTTGAAATATTTTTAGACCAATTTTAGATACTTTTAGCACCTTATTTTACTAATTCCATTACAAATGCTCAAAAATGATCTCAAATTGTTTTATACAGAATTTCATAAAGCGAACGAAACTATTGAGTTTATTGTAATAGTCTTCAGAATGTTTTTGCTGACAACTCAGCAAAACAGCAATGGTCGGATATTAAAGTCTGACACAAAAATGTGTGTACAAAATCTGTAAGGCCACCAGTGAACTCAATATACGTCGTAACCCCATAAAACCATATATTTTCGGAATCCTTGCAGTGAGACAAACATTTTTATAAAATTTAAAATTTTTTAAAATTTCAAAAATTTTAAAATATCGGTTTTTGGGGAATTTTTTCGGATCGTTCAAGCCATTCAGCTCATTCTTTCAGAAAACTTTTCCCGTCCGAAGACGCGTCGATTGACACAAGAACGAAAAAAATCGGTTGAGAAATAAGCATTTTATTCCAAAATTTCATTTTTCCATTTCCTTTGATGTTTGCCGCTTTTTGCAACTTTGAATGGTTATTACTCGCGACTCGCTCAACTGAAAATTTTTTCGATTAGATTTTCAGGACCGCCTAGGTGCCCGCTTTCACCTGATATATGCGGTATTTCAAATTTTGAAAGTCGATTTTTTTGAAAAATACCACTTTTTGACCAAAAATTTCGGCAAAGCAGATTTAGCAAAAGTGAGTACAAATAACATAATCATAAAATTCAAGCTGAGCTGAATCCAACGATCTAAAGCTTTTGTTGCTACGACTTATATTGCGCCAGCAATGAATTTTTAAACAATATCCCTTATTTCAACTGGTTTTTGGCTTTCTTTGATGTTGCCGCCTTGATTTGACTGAAGCAGTGTAAACTAAAGTCTGACCAAAAATTCTTGGAACCGAACTGTGAGCGCTTGTCCTGAGTTAACCTTTGAAGTTAGCCTGTATAAAGTATATATTTTTAGAAACCTCAGGAGGAGGAGAATCCGGTAAAACCATCATATCCGGTCTATATCCGGTTACCGGATGCCAAATCGATAAAAACGCTTCAGATTCGGAAAGAGAATGGTAATTAATTTATACTCTAGCATATTGGTCCTTGGCCCAAGACATCTCCGAAAATCCGGTCACATCCGGTCTATGTCCGGTAACCGGATTTCTAGCTCACAAAAACTGTACAGCAAGATGGGTAGGTCGTACAGTTTCGCTGATTGAATTTTTAGATTCAGCGGGTCGAAATTAGTCTATATACGAAGTTTTGTCCAATTTGGGCCAAAATTGCGTGATTTATGGTCGTAGCCGGTGCGAAAAAAACCGGAAAAATCGGTTTTTCCGGTCTGGTGCTCGGAATCGCGGACAAAAGATGTTAGTTTTTGGCACAATGGATATTTAGGAGGCTACTTTTATTTTACCGGTGTCAAAGTAATCGAATATCCGGTCGATTTCCGGTTCTGAGCTTTGAAATTTGAGATTCATGAGCTATTATCTCAGTATCCGGTTGGTCCGGAAGTCAAATTCTTTCATTAAAATGACATTTTGTCTATCCCTAACAAGCATCAACCTCAAATTACTTCATATCTGCTGTAATTTTTGAATGATAGCGTTTTAAAAACGTGGTGATTTTGCTTGTTTTGTGTAATTGTTAAACCGGATATGAGATTTGATCCCATACGCTTAGCTTTGTCGCACGCAACATAACTTATTTTTGAACCATTTTAATTTTAATACGCTATCATTCAAAAATTACAGCAGATCTGAAGTAATTTGAGGTTGATACCTGTTAGGGATAGACAAAATGTCATTTTAATGAAAGAATTTGACTTCCGGACCAACCGGATACTGAGATAATAGCTCATGAAATCTCAAATTTCAAAGCTCAGAACCGGAAATCGACCGGATATTCGATTACTTTGACACCGGTAAAATGAAAGTAGCCTCCCAAATATTCATTGTGCCAAAAACTAACATTTTTTGTCCGCGATTCCGAGCACCAGACCGGAAAAACCGATTTTTCCGGTTTTTTCGCACCGGAAACGACCATAAATCACGCAATTCTGGTCCAAATTGGACAAAACTTCGTATATGGACTAATTTCGACCCGCAGAATCTAAAAATTCAATCAGCGAAACTGTACGACCTACCCATCATGCTGTACAGTTTTTGTGAGCTAGACATCCGGTTACCCGACATAGACCGGATGTGACCGGATTTTCGGAGATGTCTTGGGCCAAGGACCAATATGCTAGAGTATGAATTAATTACCATTCTCTTTCCGAACCTGAAGCGTTTTTATCGATTTGGCATCCGGTAACCGGATATAGACCGGATATGATGGTTTTACCGGATTCTCCTCCTCCTGAGGTTTCTAAAAATATATACTTTATACAGTCTAATAGAGATGAGATCAGGGCCGACAAAGCCCGGCCCGGCCCGGCCCGGCCCGGCCCGACGGGCCGGGTCGGGCCGCGCAGACCGGGTTTACACTCAGGGCCGGGCCGGGCCGGGCCAGAGGAAAAGTTAGTAAGGGCCGGGCCGGGCCGCGCAGCTTTCAACCAAAAAAGCCTGGCCCGGCCCGGCCCTGTTCGGCCCTGCCAAGCCCTGACGTTTTTCACATTAATTTATTGCACACATATATATATCCACTTTCCAATTCTAAGAATTGATTTTGCCTTCCTAAATTCAAAATTTCTTGCTGTCTTTGTGTCAAATGACATTAAATATACAGCAAATCAATATCAATATCAGTAGTATAAAAACCCAGGTTCCAGCGCACTTAGCTAATAGTTCTGGCTTCTACTGGCCTTGCGCTTTTACACACTAGTAGCTATAATGAATTCTATACCCTTAGCCTTAAATTGAAATAGCTTTTTACTGCCTAAGGATTGTAACAACTATGACCTTGAAATTCTAACTAGCCTTAAATCCTAAGTAGTATAGGAGAGGACAAATGACCGCACTTTGTACAGGTGTGCTGGAGTCAAATGGGAGCTAATTAATCATACAGGTAAGGTCATTAATCATGGAGGCAGATGTTCTCAAGGTCATTGTTGGCCAATTTTCTTAGCTTGGATTTAAGCTTGTTTGTAACAGTGTATTAAAATTTGTAATAGTGTTATTGGACTATATTGCCTACGTATTTAACTTTAGGTTTGCTAGACTATAGTTAGATTACCTGCCTAATTAGTGTTCATTAATTAATGGTCTAATTAAGTAAATATGAAGTAACATTTTTCAAACTTTTTTCAAAC
>JASAND010030668.1:0-31310 GCA_030248195.1 Trissonchulus latispiculum
CGTAGTAGTAATATTTTATCAAATTTGAAGTCCGTTTTAGTTGGAAGTCCGAATTGATTTGGAGTCCAATTTATTTTGAAGCCTGTTTTAAATTGAAATTTGATTTTGTATTCTTTAATCTTTTAGCTTTGTTTAAATTGCTGTCATTTTTAAATCGCAGGCGGTGTTGTTAATTATGATTAAGTTTGAAGTCTGATTCACTTTGAAGTAGTGTTTACATTTGATTTGCCAATAAATTTCAACTCGATCTCTCACTATGTCTTCTTGAGAACGCGGTCATTTTATATCATATTTTAGTGCCATTTATGTCAGCATCACACAGCAATCGAACCGCTACTGCAAAAAGCAGCGTACCTACCTCTCTTTTTAGGCGGGTTGCTTAGACAGGTAAGCTACACTGCCTAGGAAAATTTCTTGCTTAAACTTTTTTATGATAAGAACCAATTGCTACAGACAATTTTTGTACATGTAAAACAGCCATTAAAAACAGTGCTGTATTCTATATATTAAAATTGCCACAATTATAATAGAGTATGCTAACGCATGTCAAAAGTTTCAGCAAAGATCAGTTAGCATATTTTGCATTTAATTCTAAAGACGTATCCACTTAAATATTGAAATTTACGTCTATACTACGGTCAAAACGCCTTAATTTTGAAAATGACCTACTGATAAGCAATATTGACGTAAATGACAATTCACATACAATTTCTCTCCGCTAATTTATATAAATGAGAAAGGGTCGTATTAGTGTATCATTTTGATAGTGTCTGTTAAGTGTGGTACCTAGATGAACCCTGACAACGAGTTTGACAATTTAGCTTTAACAAATTTCAAATCTGCTTTGAACGATTTCGAGGGGTCCTTAAAAACTTTGTACAGCTATATTCATTTTCGAGGGGGCGGATTAGATGATCATAAAACTTATTGGATATTTCCCTTGGCTGTTGTTTTGGGGATTATGCAATCAAGAATGGAATACTGTAAGTTGCTTAATTGGTTTTTTAGACGAATCATCTGCAAGCAAATATGACGTTTCAGAGAATTAATGTTTAAAAATTTTTGATTCTGTTTAAAAAATATGTAAGGTTTAAACTACTCTTAACGATGCTATAATTAATAGGCCTAAACCAGGCTTAAAATCATCATGTAGTTATATTTTAAGTTAATTACGGATCTCTCTTTCGATTCCTGGCAGACCATTATGCTGAAAGCCGAAGTTTCCGATCAGTTGATGAACTTGAAATCTGCTTGGATTAAAGGTGAAACATTAGAGTAGTTTATGCATACCCAATAGATGCTCAACCACTTGTCTTTTTGTGCTTACATTCATTGAGCTTGTTACATTACAGTCAAGCTACATGATATTAAAATAGGGTCGAAGGTTCAGAGTATTTATAATGTTCATAGAAAATCTCTGCTAATCTGAATAACGCAAATGAATTTCTAAGCACTGTCACGAATATCCTTTATATTAATATTAAAGCTAAATGAAGATTGACTTATATGCGTTTGGCTATTTAATTAATATCCAGGAACATAAAATTCCTTAATCTTAATTCAACATGAAAGATAGAAGTGATAAAAGAAATGGCACTGAGTTATCTAAACCCGTTTTTCAAAGTTTAATAATTTTAAGCTTAGATAACTCAGTGTCATTTCTCTGGAATTAGGTAATAGCTGTCTAATGTATATGACAGCAGTATAAAGTTGAAATGTTGATCAGTCAGGTTTTGCTTGAATGACAGCGCCGCCTTATTCCCATGGTCTGCAACTAAATTAAGGTAGATATGAAATATTTAAGGTGATTCAGCTAATTATATATACAGTCTGATTTGCGCCTAAAATAAACGCCCAAGCAAACAGCTCTTTTTTGTTTAGTGTAGTCCACTCGTCTACATTATCGATGGTGCTTACTAAGGCGAAGGTTTGCCCCAAAAAAACTAAAACTATGTAGCTGTCTTTTGACACACACGTACAGATACACAACCTTAGACGCATATATTTAAATGACTTTTTACATATCAGATCGCTTAGACTGAATTCACAATTTGAAGTTAAGGCAAAAAATGTCCGTAACAAGTCAACCATAACAATTTTTTAACGTCCCAAAATAAGCTAAAACTGAGTACTGATAATTTGGATGCAAGATTGGTATAGTTGCAATTGACCTGCTAGCGACATGTTGTTTTTCTTCTGTTTGCTATGTGTCTGTCAAGGCCCCAGTTTTAGATGTCCGCAGTCAGTGAAATATTCTGAAATTCCACCGTCCTATGTGAACTCGTTCTTCAAAACTGGAACCTTTGAAACAAAAGACTGTTCGGTGACCCCTAGCAAATCCTTGAATGAAATTTTTCCAAATTTGCGCGAGCTTCATTCCTATTGCTGTGCCACCATTGCTACCATTCCGAACATGATATGCTTTCCTAATTACTCAAGTAAGCTAAAATATAGTTTACTATTCATATTTTGACGTAAATTTCAGAAACCTGTATAATCAAAAAACCCTTTGTTATTTAATGGTCTGTTTGCTCAAAAATGGATAAATACTAGATTAATTCAAAACATTTACCTACAAATAACTGAATAAGACAATGCAAAATGTAGCTCTGCATTCTATGCTCATTCCCTAAGTCAAACCTAAAGGCCGGTTCACACTAGTGCCCAAGCACAAACACAGGCTCAAGCACAAGAACAAGCACAAGCATAAGCATAGCCAATAGAATTTGAAATTCAGCCTAGCCACGCCTTCTGTGCATAGTGCAAAACAAATATCATTGGCTGCAGGCGTTGTGCTTGTGCAAAAAGATAAACTGAATTCAACTCGGCGTTGTGCTTGTGCTTGTGCTTGTGCTTGTGCCGATTTTCAATAGTGTGAACCGGTTGTGCTTGTGCTTGTGCCTGTGCTTGTGCTTGTGCTTGTGTTTGTGCCCTAGTGTGAACCGGGCTTTAGCCTACTTAAGTTACGGACCGCTTTTCGTTTTATGTTACATTGGTGGGACCTTTGTAGGTTAACAGTTTGCCATGCACAAGAACAGAAAGGATTGGAACACTTACCTTTAAATCCCGTTGACTGTGCTGCAGTTTAAACGACTATGTTTTTGTCTGTAACTATGCTTGTGCGTACACAGGCCTTCCTTAGCAGGAGTACACAATTACAGTTTAACAAGATGTGTAGAGATCAAACATTTAGTCGTTCAGCACAGTTAGGTATGTATGAAATAGCTGTTTATATTTCTAATTATTATTAAACTTATTCTCAGTGTTTTTATTAGTATTTAGGTTAGAATACTGTAGTTGGTTGTTTAGATGGTGTAACAGAAAGCAGCCGCAGTCCTTCAGTCACGGAACCAATGTCTCTTCCTCCGCTTCTTCCACCTCCGCCTCTACCACCGCTTCCTCCGGGCTTTACTCAGAACTCCCCGTTTGATCCAGCTTGCCCTTCACCAGGTAGTTAAAGTCACTTTAATAAAATTAAGTAAACTTTTAATAAAAATTAGTACTGTATCTGCATATTTTTATTAAACATGCATAAGACAGAAATCTTGACCCTTTGCTAAATTAATGTTCCAAGGTTGAATTATACAATCAAAATTACAATAAGATAATCATATGTAAACATAGTAGTAAATTTATACAGGAGGCTTATCCGGAGAAGAGGATCAGACCACAGATCAGACCCGATGCAGAACCGACTGTGAATATGAATTCACTCCCTTTTCTGACTGCGACTGCAACGGGTATCAATACAGGAAGCTGGTTATTTCACGAATTCCCACATTTGGTGGAATGAAATGTCCCGAAAACGACTCACTCATACAAGAATGTATTAGTCCTTCCAACTGTAGCATACGTATAGGTAAGCTACAAAATTACTGTAATAACTTTGATTTAATGCCACCTGGATTCGATCCGCTACAAAAGCACGAATGACTACCTCTGCTTTTCTACAAGCTTGCACAGGTCGCCATCCGTGCTGGTATAATTTTGGTTTAAAGGTCTTGATAACAAAAAGCATTGTTTAAAGTCGGCAACGATGGTAACGTATGTGCAATGAATAAAAAACTGCAAAGTGTTATTAGGTTTTGTCACACATCTCAGTGTCACCATGTATACACAGGACAATTCAGTTTACTATACTCTTGCTACTATTGTTATAAAGCGAATAATAGTACCTGTTGGGTCAATAGATACCATAAATAGGTTTATTTGATTTGAATAAATTATTTTAAGCAATTATTGCACATAAATTTTAGTGATGACTGTAATTAATAGTATTATGTAATTTATGACGTATATGTGTATATATATATATATATATATATATATATATATATATTTTTATAATTAAATATATGAATATTTAGCAAATGAAACGCAGTCCATAAGCTTGAAGGCTAACCTCCTGGAGCCTCTCCTTTCAAGCTTGATCCCTGTTTCTGTGGCTTTTTTGGGTATTCTGTCAGTCATCATTTGGTGGAAATTCTGGAAAAGCAACAACCAGCAATCGGCAAATGCGGATCTGATCAATTTCGATGCCAGCGCAGAAATTGCCTTGGAATTGGCCTGTATAATTCCTACTGTACGAGAAACTGCTGTTTGACAATACGTACCTATATATTATTTGATACTTTCGAAAGCCTGTTGCAGTTTTGTGCTATATATTCTTTGTACGGAAAGATAGACATTATTCTTGTTAAAGTTTTACTGATCTTGTATTTGTAACATTGTTTTGAGAAGCGTAGCTTGGTATTTGTTTTGTTTTTGCTTTGTTTGCTAATCTACATGCGCGTACTTGTTTGTGTAAGATACTGTGTGTATGAGAATTTGTAATTATTTTGCTAATTGTCTTAGGTTGAGCATAAACAGTATTGCAGATTTATCTTGTCTATCGCTTTGGTTTTGTTTTGAGCATATCATATTTGAAACATTTCCCCTATTTTTGATGTAAACTTTAATTTTGATACTGTATTTGATAAGAATAGCTTTGCTAGTTTTTACTATTAAACTCGTGAATATTTTGCTGAAAACATAGACAGCTTACAATCAGGACTAATATTTACCTTCTATTGTTTTGAGCCTTGAGACACCTGGCACAGCATTGAACATCATGGTGCAGTTATTTTTTAGAGGATATACCTGGCACAAAGATAAGAATTACATCTACTTTATAAGGCGACGATTTCTTCATTTGCACGACTTACTGCATCAGCTATTGCTACCTAGACGTTTCTATTTTAAAGTTGGTGGTTGAAATCTCATTTTATTTTGCTTTTACTGAAGCTTATTTGAGACATAAAGGATCTGATCACATGGCAAGCAAAGTAACTGAAGGGAAAGAGGAAGTTGGAGCTCGTTGCATGAAAGTTATTACTAATAAATTATTAATTTGATAGTGCAAACGTGTTGGTAAAACCTACAGGTTTTTAGGTTTTCGTTCAATCCTTTTTAGTCACAAATAAAGTTTTTTTAAGATTGTTCAGCCGACTTAGCACCTATTTTAACCGCAGTCCAATTTCGCCACCAGCTTTATCACTAAGACTCTTACACGAATCATGTATTCTCTAATAATTTATTAGTAATAACATTTATACAACTGGGATCCTGTGAACGTTCTTATGAAGAACACTACATACAAGTACACAAAATCAAAACATTACATTTACAGTAAAGCATTCGTTTTATTATTTGTGGTAGACGCAGGCTGCTGCATTTCCAGAAGACGATAGGGCATCGTTTGTACACAACAAAAAATGGTAACTGAACTCAGTATTTTTGACATCTTAACTTATTGAACGAAAGGGTCCATGTCAAGATAAAAATTCCCATCAGAAAAACGAGGTTCTCAATTTTTTTTCATGCTTTTGTATCCAGCACTTGGTCACAATGGCTACGCGACTACGTTGCGGGCCTTTTCTATCAGACACTTTACTTCATGATATATTGATAATTGTATTTTTGTATCTTAGTCATCAAATTTGTAGCATATAATAGGGGTGTGCTAACTCCTCCAGGCTTCCCTCAGAAATTTAGACTGAAAATTTGTGGGATAGCATCTAAGTTAAGGCAATTTTTCAGCATCACTGGGCTCCTAAACCCTCAGAAACTCCATCAAAACCTTAAAACTAGATTGAAGAGGATCAAATCTCCTGAACAAATTTCAGAAACTCAAGAAACCCCCTTCAAAAATTTGAAACTACATCTAGTTACGGATCAAGCCGCATCAAAAAGGCAATAACATCCTAGAATCCAAGAACCTCCATCAAAAAATGAAACTACACGTAGTTATAGAATAAATCTCTACCAAAAATTAAGAACACTCATAGCCCAGAAACCCAAGAACCTCCTTGAAAATGAAAGCTGCAAGAAAACCAGTTAGTAGATCAGAAAGTGACTTTTATCTTGACATGGGCCACCGAAATCATATGCGCAATAAAATGCAATATTTAGAATGCAAGTTTTTCTTAGCTGATACCTTAGGAAGTGGCTTGTTCTTAAGGCTGACTAATGTATGCTGGTTTAGATTCCTGGTGTCTTGGTTACAGTCATTAATTGAACGATTTTTATGAGCAAAAGAATTATCACTTAATGGAATAATTTGTGTAGTCTATTTTTTGAGACTTGTTTATTTGAAGATCAGCAGAAGCAACTATACAAGGCAAGCAGTTGAACTAATCTCAAGCATTTTCTTTTCTTTCTTTTCAGTTTTTATTTTGTGTTGGTCATAGGTAGGCTACACAGGCGGTCCAAACAATGCTATTCCGAGACTACCACTCTTGTGAATTAAGGCTATTGTAATCTAAGGCAATCTGAAATAAATAGTATACGAAAATAGTATAATGTTAAGCAGAATTAAGTTATCATATGCAAGATACTACGTCCACTGTTTCATGTTTTAAACGAAAAATCAGCTTGTTTAGAGATATGAATCCGCAGTCGTTAGAAAATCTATGCATGGAGGCTTTAGCAAAAGCTTTAAGCACGAAGCTTTCTTCTATGCAATTGTTTGAAGTTGCAACTGCATCAATTACTTTAATCCAACAACTAGACCTTGCCTGGTCCTTTTTCTGGTTTTTCTGTCGATCTAAATGGTGGGGACGAAGGTTGTATCTTGTGGTGGAGAAAAGATTTTCGGACTGTTATGATTTTGAAGTCGAACCCCAACGAGTTTCGGAAAGAGGGTGCTGCCGCTTGACGAGATTTTATTCTGGATTTGCACTAACAAATCTGACGCCTATCAGGTCTCCTGGCTCACCGCAAATAAGCGTAGAACTACTGCACCCGTCCAATACTTTAACAGCATTCACGACTACTGAGCTCGATACCACTATTATTTCTGTAAGGAAAGTTTGGATCACAATAGCCCTTACAGACACTGTTATGAATAACAATTTTAAATTGACCATATCTGAAATTGCATTTTTCTTGTTTGGAACGAATTGGCCAAACATGCTTCAACAATCAACAATCAGTCTATACGTTAGACCTAGGGTTTTCCGACGCCGTCAGTTCACTAGCATTCTTTCTTTCGACAATCGTGATTCATGGATGTTCGCCTACGTTAACTTTGAGTTTCCCTTTTGGGCTCAAACTACTTTGGAATCCTTGCTACATGCTGCTTTAAACAGTGTTTACAGACTTGAAAAGGCTTATCAGCGGCAGTCTGCTGGGTTTCACGCAGTTTGCTGCCGTTTTTGTCATTCCAACGACATTTATTCTACATTGAAAGAAATGACGACACATCTTGAAATAATGCACCCGAACCTGTTTTGGGGCAAAGACCCGATAAAATGCTCAGTTTGTGATATGAAAATTGAAACAATTGAAGAGCTGATAGTCCATCAGCATCTCAGTCATGATATTGACCTTGCGGCTTTAGGTAAGTCCGGGTACTGAAACTCACGTTTTCATAAAGGGGTACAGTGGTGGTGCGGTATACACGATCAGACCGGGTCAAAGAAATTAGATCAAGTTCCACGGGCTCATCTGATGGAGGTGGCTCAACTGATGACCTTGATTTTTTGATGCGATAGACAGAAATCATGAGGATGCCACTTAAACAGGTCCCTCCCAGGGCTGCCAGCAAAAGCCATAACCAAAGCAATTTCTATAACAACTATTGTTTAATAAGAACAATGGGCTGATATCTTAGGCAAACAGGGCCGCAAACAGTTACGACAAGCTTTTATGGTTGAAGCTAGCATCACCACTTGCTTCAGCAACGCATGAAGTTTTCTTGTTACAAAGCTTTTGGTTTCATATAATTTTTTAGGATGGACCTTTTTGCCACACTTAAGATTGGAGAGATCATATACACTTGTTCAGTAGGCTGCACCTTAGTTCGAACCACAGACACCTTTATACGTCCAAGAATTCTACTAACAGACCTAGGCGCTGCATTAGCTCGAGTGTTGACTTTTATGCGGGATCGAACTTTAAACTTAATGCGTTATTATCCACTCTAATTAAATAGCTTAGAGCACTACACTTGGAAAGTTATATACTTTCACAAAAAAATTGGAAAAATTGCAAATTATTGCTGAAAATCTTTGACGGTTTCGTGGTCCTTAATGATTAGCATAACCAGAGATTGCACTTTAACGATCGAGCGGTATTATAATTCAGATACCTTTCTTTCGATTACAGTTAAACAATTGTTTGAAATAGTTTTGTTTATGTTAAGGAGCCGGCTTTGTATGTATTATACAGAAGCCACAAATTTTATTACAAACGCCCTTGCTTATTACCTAAGGATGGATAAAATCACAGATCCCTCAGTCACACGGCGATTTACCCTAGGAAGTGGTCTGTTCCTAGAAATTGGCAGATGCGGCTTAAAGAAGGGTTTCGCATGCGCTCGATTGAAATTTTATTCAATTAGTGCTACGAACCCAGAAACCCTCGTGCCCGATTCAGGGAAGGGATTTGTTACCATGTTTCCAACCCAGTTCAAGGCAATTGCCAGGCAAATGGACGAAATACTGCTTGCGCTGGCGGAGGAGGAAACGAAAACGGAAGTTGCGTTAGAGCAGGGGCCCAAAGCTGGCGAAGATATGGATCTGGGTGCGCAGGGGCCGTCAAAAGCCAGCCCTAAGAAAAGGAGCGACGCCACAGTATTGGAGACTCCACCGCAGAGTCCTAAGAGAAAAAGGACTCGCAAGTCAGCGGCTAAGGCGTTTGTAGCCTCTGAGGCCGAAGAGGAAGACACAGGCGATGTTTTGGGTAAACTTTTACTATTGGGTTTCATAGGAGTTTGCGGCAGGACATTCTTTACTTCCCATTTCACGTATTCTACAGCTACCGAATTATAGGCAAAAGCTTTTTAATCTTTATATAACAGAAAAAATTAAGCGTGCCAAATCAGAAGCATCTCACAAAATTTAGCACATACCAAGAAAAACATCTCTCCGATGTAGTGCGAATTTCTTGTGGATTTTTTGTGAAATAGATGGTTAAATCAAAATAATAGCTGTTTTATCAAAAAAGTGTTTCGACTAATTCTGAAACTTTGAAGCAATGAATTAAAATCGACGCTAGTGATTGGAATTGCGGTTTACTATGTACAAATAAAGCAATATAGCTAAATAACGGTTTCATAGACTGCTTCCGCAGGCGTACTGTAATATCTACTGTCTGCAGGAAACGTTTGTTGGTGGCGGCGGAAATTTGGTATTTCATACCCGTCACAGTCTGTAGTTGGAAAGTTGGAGCTAATGGAAGGAGGGGTAGTATTAGCTATTTTATGATAAATCCGTAAAGCCACAACCGTTAGTAGGACGGAAAAAAGCAAAGTGGTAAGACAAGCAATAAGCAGATGAGTTAAAGTTATGCTTACGGATTTTAAAGGCGCTGAAGTAGTCGACAGCATGTAACTAGTCATCTCCGTATCCGAAGAATTTCTTAACTCAGTGGTAGATATTCCGATTACAGTCGTTGTTGTTGCCGCTACGATGGTTGTTGTTGTTGTTGTTGTTGTTGCTGCTGCTGTTATTGTAGCAGTTGCTGTTGTTGGAGGTGGTGGTGTTGGTGGTGACGTATGGCTAGGGCATATGCGGTTGTGACCTATTAATACAGTCTCTCCGCTTCTGCTATTTTGCCAGGTCACACATCCTGTACCCTGGCATTCCCTGTTGAAATTTAGACGTGCCACACCTTGCAGAGCTGAGAATTTTGGTCCTATTGTGACATTGCAATTATCGAACATGTTTACCACCGTATATAGGTGAGCTTTAGCAGGGAACGGAGACTGTGGAAAAAGCTCCAGCATTTCATGACAATCCACTATTCCAAACTGCTCGAAGCATTCACACCTTCGAAAACAATCGAATGATTGACCTAAAATATTTTGTTTTAGAGTAAACAGTAAGCAGATGCGTCATGCAATTGATCCATTTCACTGGCTGATTATCATTATTATGATGTCTAATAAAGGTATTCTAACTTACTTTCACAATAGTATAATACTGCACACAGGAGGACAGTTAGCACCATGTCTTTCATTTTCATTTCTACTGATGTGTTATAAATTTAAGCTCCTGAAACAGCAGCATTGTATGGTTGACTTCAACTGAGGAGACAAGCGTGCCTCGAACGTCTTGAATTAGTTTTAACTATATATGTATGCACTACGATCTGCAACAAAACATGAGGCCACGCAGTGGCCTCATTGACACCCCCCCCCCCCCTCCGGCCCCTCCCTGGGGGGGGGGAGGGGGCAGTTGGGAAGGTTGTACGGTTGCGGTTTGTCTTTTTGTTTTTTGTACATCTTTTTTGTTTTAGTCCTGGAAGACCGGTCATTCGTCAAGACGGGAAACCGTGCTGAAAAGGACTTGGTGACTATTCTTGAAAAATATAGTACTGATTTGTCTGAGTTTTACCATGTGAATCAAGGAGCCAGAGAAATTTTTAATTTCCCGATGAAAGAATTCACCCCTGATGACATTCTAGATGCCTTGACTAAAGTATATGAGGAAAAAAAGATGGCTTTTAAAGTTTCGATACAAATAGGATCAATTTTACAAAATTTTAGAACCCAGAAATACAGGTATTTTTATCCAAGTGAGAACACCCAAATTTTTTCAACACCACGAACCATTCACAGTCTAGAGTCCATCGAAGATCTGACCCCGGAAATTGAAAACATTGACTTTGAACATCTGTTTGCGTCTGAAAATAGAGATTCTAGCGATTGGACATTTGTCCAGGCCGCCAACTTGAACATATTAGTTTATCCGATGAACTTTCCTCTACGAGGAGGCTCAAATTTATCAGATTTTTTACCAGCCTGCTACCGATCACTCAAAGGTAGAAAATTAATAGTATGCCCCCCAGCTGACGAAGATGGTCTTTGTTTTTGGAGATGCTTAGCGATTGGGCTGGGGAAGGCTAAACGTTTGGCTCGTTCAATACGGAGCGCTAAGAGGCTGCAAAAGCTTTATTGTCAAAAACATAATTCCACGGAGATAACACTTTCAGATCTGCCCTTTGTTGAACAAATGTTTCAGTGTGCAATCTATGTTTATACCACAGATGACACAGGTTTAAAAAAGGAACTTTCGCGAAAGCCTGCTAAACTTAAAACTAAATGTATTCGAGTGAATTTTCTTCTCTGGCAAGAGCATTTTTCTTTTATTCCTAATTTGGACTCTTTTCTCCGGTGCGTTTACTGCAAGTCGTGCGGCAAGTTCTTTTCTTTTACCTCCTACAAAAAAGCTCATAAATGCTTCGCAGTGTCAAAGAAATTTCAGACAGGTAGATATGTTCCACCAACTTACATTTTGAGGCAGTTGCAGAATTTCGGAATAAGTTTTGATTACAAAGAGGCGTTTTTAAGCTTAACACAGTTTTTTGCAATTTATGACTGTGAAAGTTTCTTAGTTGAACCAAGTGCCAGCACCTCCAGTACAAATACGGAATTCACTCAGAGGCACGAGGTATGTGCTATTGGACTTGTCTCGAATGTTCCTGGTGCAAACGATGTTTCAATTTTCAGTGGCAAAAATTGCGTTAAAGATTTTGTAAGCCAGCTTTTGAAAACTAGTTTCCTGGCACGTGAAATTATATTGAAAGCTGTTGCAAACGTATTTGAGCAACTTGATAACCTCGAGCAAACTTATCGCAATCAGAAAAATAACGTTTCCCTGAAAAAACTTTTGAGGCTCCGAAAGTCGTTGCTTTTAAATATAAACAGATTTCCTGTTCTTGGTTTCAACAGTTCAAGTTACGATATCGACTTGCTCAAATTTCAACTGTTTCCAGAACTGCATAAGCAGGACCAGTCTATTACATCTATTATAAAGAAGGGAAACAAGTACCTTGCGTTGTTCACCGAACACTTGGTATTTCTTGACATAATCTCGTATATGGGAAGCCAAAAATCATCGCTTAGAGACTATATCCATTCTTTTGGCAACACAGACTTGGAAAAACAATACTTTTGTTATTCAATTTCTACACCAGAAAGGCTAGCTGCTGCTGAGCCACCCAGCTACAATGACTTTTTTAGTGACCTGGCAGGTGAAAACGTACTTGAAACGGAACATCGAAAGTTTTTTGATTTGGTAGGTCAAGGTTTCGACACTAAAACTGCTTTGAAACAGTTACATCTAACAAAACTTCCATTGTCAGGGCAGGAAAATTATGAGAACATTTTGCAGACTTGGAAAAATAAAAAAATGACCTGTCTGTGGGATTTACTCTTCCACTACTTGTGGCACGACCTGAAGCCTACTCTTGAAGCATTTCAAAATCATTACGATGAGTTTCGAAAGCTGGGCATTGACATGATTAAGTCTTATATCAGTTTACCTGCTATTGCTTTACCATTTATGCTGGACTGTAGTGAGCCTCCTTACAACTATTTTCTGCTTCTAGATGAGGAAAGTGACAAGATTTTGCGTTCAGGACTAACCGGTGGTCTTGCCACTGTGTTTAACAGGCACTTTACAGTTGGAAAACCACTTTTCCCGGACAATCCTAATTCTAAATTAGTGAAAAATATAATGTTGCTAGATTGTAATGCTATGTATCTTTCAACAGCGAAAGGTTGCCAAATGACAGGCCCTTATGTTGTTAGAAAAAGATCGGAAGGATTCAAACCAAAATTATGCAACAAAGCCACGGGAGCGATGCAGTACCTTTCTTACATGTCATTTTTTCGCCGAATTAAAATTAAAACTGCGCTAAACGGTGGTGAGCAACGCTTGGTTTTGAAAGACCCCTCTAGTGGTGAATTTCTAACTATCTACGTTGACGGTTACTATTCGTTGAAGTGGGAAGGTGACACTACTTCGAAAGATTTAGTGTTTGAGTATAACGGATGTGTCTGCCATTACCACCAGGGCTGCAATTTATGCAAAGGCATGCGTCCGGAAGATATTAATCCTTTCACAAAATTGACAAATTTAGAAACTAGGCGTAAAACTGATCTGAGATTAAGACTTTTATCCCTGAAGTTTGAACTTCACGTTATGTGGGAATGTGAGTGGTTATACCTGTGCAAGAATAATGCAGAAGTTAAATCGTTTGTACAAAAATTTAGCATTGGGCCCCATTGTCTTCGCAAAACGTATGATGAAAATTCGTTATTAGCCTCTATTAAAAATGGTACTTTTTGTGGTGCAGTTAAAGTTGATGTAGAGGTCCCAAAAGAAAAAATTAATTATTTCTCTGTAATGGCCCCGGTAATCAAACATGTAACAGTAAATTTCGAAGAAATAGGAGAGTATATGCAGGAAAAGGTTCGAAAAGCTGGACTGCAGAAAACGTTTTCTAAAGGTCGCCGTTGTCTAGTAGATAGCTTTTTTCAAAAACAAATGGTTCTATCTGCTACATATTTAAAATGGTTATTAGACCATGGAGTGGTTGCTAGGAATTTGACTTGGGCTATTCAATTTCCCGGATCGCAGGCTTTCGGTCAATTTGTTGATACTGTAACCAGCTGCCGCCGCAAGGCAACGTCAGGGGGCAGCGACGTGGCAGCTTTAGTTATGAAGATGGTTGGAAATTCAGCTTATGGGTCTGCCTTACTTAACCCTGAAAAATTTACAAATACCCAAATTTGCAGTGAAAAATTGTACATAAGAAATCTGAACCAGCCTAACTTTGTCGACTGTACTGCTCTCGGGGAAAATTGCTACGAGGTTACTAAACGTAAGCGAACAGTGGTATACAAAAGACCTACAGTTTTTGGATTCCAAACATATAACAATGCAAAAGTGTTACTTCTTAAATTTTTGTATGACTTCTTAGATTACTTTATCCCACGTGACTGCTATAGACTGGTTTTGACAGATACGGATTCCTTTTTGTTTGCGTTAGCTGGATACACTCTTGAAGACTGTGTAAAACCTGAAAAATTGCAAGAGTTTCAGCAAACGAAATTTACTGTTCTTGTTAATGACACTACCCCTGAAAATTTTAAATATTTCAAAGTAGAGCCAGGACTGTGGAAAACAGAAGCAGCTGGTTCAGAAGTTGTAGCCTTAAGCTCAAAAATGTATGTTCTCCGTACTCAAAATTCCGAAATAGCTAAGGCTAAAGGAGTCCAGCAAAAATTAAATAATCTACACATAGATACATTTAAAACAGCTTTGTACAATGATGAAATTCATTCAGCACAAGCAGCGGGAATTAGAAAAGCTGGTTTGGGCCAAGAACTTCACACTTATAAGCAACAAAAAAGAGGCATTCATGGTATTTACTTTAAACGGTTAGTAAACAGTGACGGCGTTACAACTGAAAACCTGGGCTTGTAGTTTTTATTTAGTTTTTAGAACTTCTGGCAACTACCAACTTTTTGTCTAAGCTACAATATGCTTCGGCTGGGGGGGGGGTTGAATGATAGACAGCTTTAGGGATGTGTTTTAAACAATTGCTTAGTCTAATTATTTTTCTTGCTCGACTACTAATTTTGCCAAAATAAAATATGCTTCGGTTGACAACTATGTTTTAAACATATTTTAATCGATTTATTTCTCTGTCTCCTTGATGCACTTATGCTATATTATTATTTTTAAATCTACATTTAATCTTTATCTGCATATTATCTAATTGTATGACGCTTATTTTCTGTTTAAAAATAAACGTGACGCTTATTGAACAAACTAACATTTTATTGAATATTTACACAGACAGTTTACAGAAAGCAGGTATCAGTCAGACTGTCAGTAAGGCTCCATGACAATAAACGTTGAGCAGGATTCAATAATCTAGAATAAGAATGAAACAGTATTATACAAGGTTACCGTAAGACGTCCCACTTAACTTTTTTACTAGGTCGCTTCCTCTTAGACACTATTTTAGGATTGTTTATACCTCTGCCACTAATAACTTGGCGCAGATCTCTAAATATTGCGCGAGAGCGTTGGTTTGGCAAATAAGCATCGCTCACAGTAGGAATCTTAGCAAGGGCTTCAACTACTGTTTCAAAGCCAACCGGATCCTGTCTTCGTTTACCAGTAGACGTAGCTGCGTATAGAATATCCCTTATGTTGCTATACGGAATCGGCACGCCTTCTACGGTAACTAAGCCTGTGGTCTTATCCCATCCTAGGAGTGGATTTGTATCACTTCCTACAGCGTTAAGCAGTGATCGAACTCGATCTCTAGAGTGCTTAGGAGCATCATTAACGATACTATCAGTGTCATTTGGCTGACTCTTAGAGGCTGAAATCTCTGCTGTACCTACCTTTTCAGCCTCATGTAGTTTCTGAAAGAATAAAAATTTATTCAATTCATTAAGCAGTTCCTTCTGTCGTAAGTCGTCAGCTCCTTCTGACGCGAGTATAGAAGCAACGTTTTTATCTGCGTCTAGCTGTGCTCGGAATGAAGGAGACGTTTGTAGCTCAGACCTTCGCTGAGATGACTCAAATAATTCAGGAGGGACTAGAAGCAATTTTCGACTCATCACACTACTGATTGAGGTACTTGAGGGCTGGCGTTATTACAATAGGTAATAGATTTATCCAGTTCCTTGTAAGTTGTCTTCGTTTCGAAGCCAATGCTGCCTTCCGATTCAGTAGACTATAAAATATCTTTTTATGTTTTGTCAATATTTTACGAGACTTTGAAGTCAGCGGAACATTTCCCTTTAGCACGTTGAAAATTATTTCGGTGATTAGCTGAATAAGCTTAGCTGGTGATGCTTTTAAAATAACTTTTTTAATAGAAGCACAAACGCCTAAATCTGCTAATACCTGTAAAAGATGATCAAACTTCTTTAGTCTCGGTATCATCTGACTTAGAAGGACTTCCACCAGGGCCAATCGACTTGGTCAAAAATTGACCATACATGAGCACTCTTGAGTAAGCACAGTGTTTTTGATTGCTGCGATGGTGAAGGTAACCACAGCTTACGGATCCACGTAAATCTATTTCAGGGAGCTGTAAGACGTCGCTCACACAGTAAACGTTAATTAATCCGGTATCCGCCAAATATCTGGCTTGCTCGGCGTTTAGGGCACACACTTGATTAAATTGCGAAATGAATCCTAACCAGTGCTCAATGTAGTCAATTGAAACGTTGCCTTTCGGATAAGAGTTCCACCCTAGGTTGTGCAGGTTAGCCGTTTTCCAATGGAACACTTTCTGAACCGACTTCGGCAATGATAACCACAATTCTTCCCCAAGGTTAACGTAGAAGAACCCTGATTCGCAGGTAGAAATATTGTAGTAGGCTACTTCCTTAGGGTAATGCTTGCTGCCAAGATTGAAGCCTTCAAAGTACACAAGCATCCATGGAACCATAATAATAACCATTGAGTGATTTATGAAACTAATAAACATTCCTTATATACCTGCATTTGTTTACATTGGCAAATGCACAACTGGAAACTTGCCATTTTCGCAAAAAATGTTCGACATGACTCTAGCTGGGTCAGGACACTGGGGCCTGGCATTGCATACAAAGTAGCCATATCTTTTGCCTGCTATACAGTTTTTATATACATCTGGCAAAAACTTTGGCTTATTGAACATTTGACTTGAAAATGTTCTTAAAACTCCAACATCTCTAGGCTGATTGAAACACACAATGAAATCAGCATTTCTCGTTGCCGTTCTGTAATGACCTCCCTGACTAAATAAGTTATGGGAGGTTAGAAAGCAGCAAATGTTTCGATGATGAATGTCTGTAGTGAAAATGTCACTTAATATAGGATTATTAGCGATATTGTGTAACAAATCATCCAAAACTAATATATTGACTTCGTTACTGTCGAATGCTAAATCACTTTTCAAATATTGCTCTTGAAAACCTTCGTAAAATTCCACTTTTGCATCTGCTGGTACAGTTTTTAAAACAGTGGACTCTGTGTCTAAGTTTCGCCGCCCAGCCATCCATACCAGCTTGTCTATTGGTTTATTTGAGTTTACCAGTTTTGGCCAATTAGATAAACAGTTTAAAATAAAAGTCGTCTTTCCTGAACGGCTCATGCCTACTAAAATTGCACCAAAACAGCCAGACCATGCAATATCTTGTTCATTTACATAGTCCATGGTAATTTGAGTAAAAGATCATCTCCCTAATTTTCTTCGTTTATATAGATTTGTGATGCATCATGTTACTGATAAATTTTCGTACAAACAAATCTCTCTCATGATAAGCACCAATCGCAAACAGCTGATCCAAAATAGATTTTAAATTTTCGCCTCGTGACCAAAAATATAGAAAGTAAATGCAATAATGACCACAGGTGTCAGATTGAAGTCCCTGTAGCCTACATCTATTAGATACGATATTTTTCGACAAGGCAGACATCACGAAGGATTTTATTGTAGGTTTGTAAACATCAATGTTATTTCCTAAACTATCGAAGAAAACACTATAGTTTTCTCTTCTTGCAAGTGCCAACCAGTGTTCTCCTGGATGGTTACTATCTTTAGTGTTTACTATTAATGAAAAGGATGTATCGGATATATCGTTTGGAAGAGTATCTGCTGCAAACACACCCACAAAATATTTTTTAATTTCAATATCCAGTTTACAAATGGTATCCAACATAAAATTATCCATTATGTGACATAATCTATAATAACCTGTCGGTCAGATGTTATTTTAATTTCGGACTGATACACGAGTAAAGCTAGAAGCACTACAGGCTGATCCAAACCTCCTACAGCAAATGTAAGTTTCAGATTCACAGTACCAAACTTATACTGCGATACACTTGTCTGATAATCGTTATCAGTTGATGTCAGAGAAAAACCGTAAAACCAGTTTCCGCCTGTTCCATATTCGTTAAGTGAAATTCCTATACTGGAATCTCCAAAAATTTTTCCCATAGACTGACAAAGGCCTAAGTACTCATAACACACATTTTTTCCAGATGAAATTTCAGGCGTGTAGGGTATAGTCGGAACAGTTTTTCCATTGACATACATCTGCGCACTTTCTAACAATTTATATTGAAAATCAAACGGATTCTTATAATAAGTTCCTATAAATCCGTCAGCTTCCACAATTTGAATAATACAAACAGACGGAATTTGTCCAGTACTTAGATTTTCTACATTGTATACAGTGGCTCCTGCTCCTATTGTAAATGATCTGGTTACGATCCTATTTATAGGATATTGGGCAGGTTTAGTTCGTAATGTCTCTTCAATCGCCAAGGCAATACTAGAAGACACACGATAATGCTTTACAAGCAAATATACATCAACAATCTTTAACTGCTCGTCCTTTGTTGTGGATCCACTCATTATTCTAAATTTGTCTGGAGAATGCACACAAGTAATTTCTACACTTACATTTGGAATAATGGCCCTTGACTGATATGCGATATCCATCTGCAATGGAGCCAAAAAATACATAATTTTGGATTCCGCTGCTAAATTTTTTCTCTCTTTGAAGCCTTCGTTTTTCGTTGGATCTGTACTCGAAAATGCATCTCCGGTGTCTCGGTAATAACCATACAATTGAAGCCAAGTTTCTTTGGGATCTTTTGAGTACGACAAATGTACTCCAATGTAGGATCTGTAAGCATACATGTTAGAGGAATTGGAAACAATGGTATTGTTAAATTTCATCGACATTTGCTTAAACATGGTAAGAGGAAGCAGATTTACTGGAGCTACGTTGACATCTTTATCCAAGTTGCCACCATCTTTCTTACAAATCTTGCAGGCTATGGAAAGCATAAATTGTGAATCTAGAAATAGTCCATCTGTGCCACTAATATTAAAAATAATATCCGAGCTAGATGTGTATGTATTAGTTGGTCTCACTTCAGTAATAATTTCCTCTAGTATAGACAAGTCAGCCGGTCTAGGAGAGAACAGATCCAGCTGCGGAGATAATAGCAGTGGCGCCGAAGACATTGTTTAAAAGATAGCTCCTGGAAATGGGGTTCGTTTTCTAATTTGTTGTGCAGACTTAGTTTTCTTGATCTTCTTTCGACTATTAGAGCGTTTGGACTTAGACACTTTTCGGCGCTTAGTTGCGTTAGATGGCTTAGATTTACGAGAGCGTTTTCTTCCGCCGCCTTTCATCAAACAATCTTTTGATCGACTGCTGCGTTTGGCAATCTTCTTCCTTTTTATAGCTTTTCGCCGCCCACGCCGTTTTTTTCTTGCTCCACCCACCTGATTCTTTGAGGCCAAATCATTAACAATATTTGCAGTCGCAGATAAGGATGCGTTCTTAGCAGCTTCCAAGAAACTATCGCCGGAACTGTACCGCTTTGCCATGTCAGCTATGCCGGCGAACGCATACGGTGCTATGAATTTGACAATAGGTGCAATCCATTTGCCGATAGATGATAAAATCCCAAGCCCAGATCCTTTTTGAATATAAAGACCTGCAAATCTGGGCTGTATTGGATAGTAACCATCTCCATGTCCTAACTGTTTTCTAAAATATACAGCATATGCGTTGTAAAGATCTTGATCTATATCCATAATTACACCAAGTAATTTCGCGCAAAGTGTAATGTACAAGACGTAATGCCTGAATGATCTACGAACGGGCACAACCTGCCGTCATGTAGCGATAAACTGAAATGAATATTACTGATGTTTAGCTGGTTTACAGCTAAATATATAGGATTCGAAAATTGATATGACACTGATCTGCCAAAATCATTTTCGTTCAAGGGTAAAGTTCGGATAAGTTGACTCATAGTATCGCCAACAATTGATTTTTCCACGACGCTGCAATACACAAATAGAGTGTGATAACCAGCTAACAAATCAGTCGGAATTTCACTTCCAATTTCATCTTCCGTGTAAACTTTTGAAGAGTCAAAGCCCAATAGACTAGCTATTTTAGGCGAAAATCGTAGAGAGCTTAAGCCACCCTTTTTAAAATATACTTTCTTCGTGGTAGGCTGGTATTCAACCAATAGCTGATCTCGTAAATCTTCTGTTTTTGAAATTATATTTCGAATTTTATTGACCACATCAGAAATATCAAAATAAGAGCCGGCGGGAATCTTAATTATAACTTTCTTAACTTCTTCTTCTATTTGCACGTGAATTTCGTTTTCATTGTTCTCTTCATAAACATTATTTATCAATAATCTGAAGGAAATATCTGTGAGACCGACTTTGTATGTCTGTGACCAGTTTAGGTTTATTACCTTTGCCAGACAAACGTCAAAATCAGCTATTGTATTTTTATACAACAATGAATTTTGGTTTGATAAGCACCATACGTAGAAGCTTGACGACATTTCTACTGATTTGATGTTCGGTTTCTTCTCCTTTTATACTCTGCCTGACTCACTATTTCGTCATAGATTTTCGGCAATCCCTTATATTTGATATAAACTTTATTAGGCATACCGCTTATTAAGGTCGCTGACGCTATATCCTGGTTTATCACAGCTGACGGTTCTGCTAAAGACAATTCCCCCGGATAAAACGATCCGATAATTTGCTCAGGATTTCTGGAAGTATCTGCAAGTATATAACGCTCCGGTATACCAGGTAATCTTTTCACTACCTTAAATATTTCTCTGCTGTACTGTTCATTTGCTGCTTTATTTAGCTTGCCCTTTGATGCTTTTCGTATCCTAACAAGCGAATTGATATCAAACTTAGACGCTCTATACCGTTTGAAAAGTTTATTTCCTAAACTATCGTTATTGAATCTTAGTCGATAAAGTACTTCGCCTGAATTTTTATTATTGACATTGTTAGGAGTCATTCCAATTGAGCGATGAAATGTGTTATTATAGCTCATAATTATTTTTGGAAGTGCTTTGGCATAAGATTTAGCATTATTAGTTGAGACATACTTTAGAATCTTCCCTTTGATAGTCTGAATGCATCTTCAACCAGACTGCCTTTTCATGCCTGGAATTATGTGCTTAATGCTCACGTTTTAAAGAAGCTGGAATAATGGACATAAAATTGCTGCCTGACAGTTCAGGAATAAGGTTATTTTCAGGCTGAAATTATACTCTAAACCCGATGAACGAGTGTTTCCTGTGAAAGGAAGCTGCTCGGAAGCAATAGTAATAAAACTTTTTTAGGTTTTAATTTGGAGTGACAAACCCATGAACAACACAATTTTTTGGAGGGAGTAGTGAGGCTCAGAAGATAATGTCGGACCAGGAAGCGAGGACGCGCAAGAATGGAAGAAACAAACAGGGGGGAGGGGTGAGAGAGTTTTTGTAAAACTGGGATTCGTTAGAGAGATGTAACAGTGATGAGTAGATTATTCGTAAATAAGTGGAGACGCATGGGGAGAGAAGGAAAATTTTGTTACTGAACGGACAATTGAAAAATTACATGAGCAGAAAGGCTCATGAAGTTTGAAGTTTAGGAGGATTGAGACGCCGAACAGGACATCTTGGAATCAAAACGCCCACAGATAATTAAATGGTACCGGGTACAGAAACAGCACGTAGGAGTTCTCCGTCAATGCTCATTTGCATAAGGCTCTGTGCAAGTTTGAAGTTTTCATGGTAGGAAATTTCGTCAAAGTCACTGCGCAGCCGAACAGGACATCTTGGAATCAAAACGCCCACAGATAATTAAATGGTACCGGGTACAGAAACAGCACGTAGGAGTTCTCCGTCAATGCTCATTTGCATAAGGCTCTGTGCAAGTTTGAAGTTTTCATGGTAGGAAATTTCGTCAAAGTCACTGCGCAGCCGAACAGGACATCTTGGAATCAAAACGCCCACAGATAATTAAATGGTACCGGGTACAGAAACAGCACGTAGGAGTTCTCCGTCAATGCTCATTTGCATAAGGCTCTGTGCAAGTTTGAAGTTTTCATGGTAGGAAATTTCGTCAAAGTCACTGCGCAGCCGAACAGGACATCTTGGAATCAAAACGCCCACAGATAATTAAATGGTACCGGGTACAGAAACAGCACGTAGGAGTTCTCCGTCAATGCTCATTTGCATAAGGCTCTGTGCAAGTTTGAAGTTTTCATGGTAGGAAATTTCGTCAAAGTCACTGCGCAGCCGAACAGGACATCTTGGAATCAAAACGCCCACAGATAATTAAATGGTACCGGGTACAGAAACAGCACGTAGGAGTTCTCCGTCAATGCTCATTTGCATAAGGCTCTGTGCAAGTTTGAAGTTTTCATGGTAGGAAATTTCGTCAAAGTCACTGCGCAGCCGAACAGGACATCTTGGAATCAAAACGCCCACAGATAATTAAATGGTACCGGGTACAGAAACAGCACGTAGGAGTTCTCCGTCAATGCTCATTTGCATAAGGCTCTGTGCAAGTTTGAAGTTTTCATGGAATGAAATTTCGTCAAAGTCACTGCGCAGCCGAACAGGACATCTTGGAATCAAAACGCCCACAGATAATTAAATGGTACCGGGTACAGAAACAGCACGTAGGAGTTCTCCGTCAATGCTCATTTGCATAAGGCTCTGTGCAAGTTTGAAGTTTTCATGGTAGGAAATTTCGTCAAAGTCACTGCGCAGCCGAACAGGACATCTTGGAATCAAAACGCCCACAGATAATTAAATGGTACCGGGTACAGAAACAGCACGTAGGAGTTCTCCGTCAATGCTCATTTGCATAAGGCTCTGTGCAAGTTTGAGTTTTGATTCCAAGATGTCCTGTTCGGCTGCGCAGTGACTTTGACGAAATTTCCTACCATGAAAACTTCAAACTTGCACAGAGCCTTATGCAAATGAGCATTGACGGAGAACTCCTACGTGCTGTTTCTGTACCCGGTACCATTTAATTATCTGTGGGCGTTTTGATTCCAAGATGTCCTGTTCGGCTGCGCAGTGACTTTGACGAAATTTCCTACCATGAAAACTTCAAACTTGCACAGAGCCTTATGCAAATGAGCATTGACGGAGAACTCCTACGTGCTGAGAACTCCTACGTGCTGTTTCTGTACCCGGTACCATTTAATTATCTGTGGGCGTTTTGATTCCAAGATGTCCTGTTCGGCTGCGCAGTGACTTTGACGAAATTTCCTACCATGAAAACTTCAAACTTGCACAGAGCCTTATGCAAATGAGCATTGACGGAGAACTCCTACGTGCTGTTTCTGTACCCGGTACCATTTAATTATCTGTGGGCGTTTTGATTCCAAGATGTCCTGTTCGGCTGCGCAGTGACTTTGACGAAATTTCCTACCATGAAAACTTCAAACTTGCACAGAGCCTTATGCAAATGAGCATTGACGGAGAACTCCTACGTGCTGTTTCTGTACCCGGTACCATTTAATTATCTGTGGGCGTTTTGATTCCAAGATGTCCTGTTCGGCTGCGCAGTGACTTTGACGAAATTTCCTACCATGAAAACTTCAAACTTGCACAGAGCCTTATGCAAATGAGCATTGACGGAGAACTCCTACGTGCTGTTTCTGTACCCGGTACCATTTAATTATCTGTGGGCGTTTTGATTCCAAGATGTCCTGTTCGGCTGCGCAGTGACTTTGACGAAATTTCCTACCATGAAAACTTCAAACTTGCACAGAGCCTTATGCAAATGAGCATTGACGGAGAACTCCTACGTGCTGTTTCTGTACCCGGTACCATTTAATTATCTGTGGGCGTTTTGATTCCAAGATGTCCTGTTCGGCTGCGCAGTGACTTTGACGAAATTTCCTACCATGAAAACTTCAAACTTGCACAGAGCCTTATGCAAATGAGCATTGACGGAGAACTCCTACGTGCTGTTTCTGTACCCGGTACCATTTAATTATCTGTGGGCGTTTTGATTCCAAGATGTCCTGTTCGGCTGCGCAGTGACTTTGACGAAATTTCCTACCATGAAAACTTCAAACTTGCACAGAGCCTTATGCAAATGAGCATTGACGGAGAACTCCTACGTGCTGTTTCTGTACCCGGTACCATTTAATTATCTGTGGGCGTTTTGATTCCAAGATGTCCTGTTCGGCTGCGCAGTGACTTTGACGAAATTTCCTACCATGAAAACTTCAAACTTGCACAGAGCCTTATGCAAATGAGCATTGACGGAGAACTCCTACGTGCTGTTTCTGTACCCGGTACCATTTAATTATCTGTGGGCGTTTTGATTCCAAGATGTCCTGTTCGGCTGCGCAGTGACTTTGACGAAATTTCCTACCATGAAAACTTCAAACTTGCACAGAGCCTTATGCAAATGAGCATTGACGGAGAACTCCTACGTGCTGTTTCTGTACCCGGTACCATTTAATTATCTGTGGGCGTTTTGATTCCTTTAAATTGGTAGTAGAAAAGCCATAATTACGCAAGGCAATGAAAATAGCGGTCAGTGTTGAAATATACCTGTAGATACTTCCAAAGTATGTCTCAACTAATAATGCTAAACTATGCCGTTTTCCTAATTAGACAAATAACTTCATCAAGGAACCACGTCAGCTAAAATTCGGGTAGCATTCATAACGGTAGTTAAGATAAACTTTTGGTAGTCCGGGAGTATGAATTATTGTGAAATTTGGGAGAAGAAATCCTGAGCAAATTATCGGATCGTTTTATCCGGGGGAATTGTCTTTAGCTAGAACCGTCATTGCTGTGACAAACCAGGATGATAGCTTTGTCAGCGACCTTAATAAGCGGTATGCCTAATAGGAGTTTATATCAAATATAAGGGATTGCCGATATTGTATGACGAAATAGTGAGTCAGGCAGTGAGTATAAAAGGAGAAGAAACCGAACATCAAATCAGTAGAGAATGTCGTCAAGCTTCTACGTATGGATTGCTTATCAAACCAAAATTCATTGTTTGCCATAAAAATACAATAGCTGATTTTGACGTTTGTCTGGCAAAAGTAATAAGCCTAAACTGGTCACAGACATACAAAAAGTCGGTCTCACAGATATTTCCTTCAGATTATTGATAAATATGTTTATGAAGAGAACAATGAAAATTCCGCAATTCATAAAATAGAAGAAGAAGTTAAGAAAGTTATAATTAAGATTACCGACCGGCTCTTATTTTGATATTTCTGATGTGGCTGCAATAAAATTCGAAACAGTATAATTTCAAAAACAGAAGATTTACGAGATCAGCTATTGGTTGAATTTTCAGTCTTGCACGAAGAAATTATATTTTAAAAAGGAGTGGCTCAAGCTTCTCTACGACATTTCGCCCAATATAGCTAGTCTATTGGGCTTTGACTCTTCAAAAGTTTACGCAGAAGATGAAATTGGAAGTGAAATTCCGACTGATTTGTTAGCTGAGCCCATCACACTCTATTTGTAGTATTGCAGCGTCGTGAGAAAAATCAATTGTTGGCGATACTATGAGTCAACTTATCCGAACTTTACCCTTGAACGAAAATGATTTTTGGCAGATCAGTGTCATATCAATTTTCGAATCCTATATATTTAGCTGTAAACCAGCCAAACATCAGTAATATTCATCTCAGTTTATCGCTACATGACAGCAGGCTGTGACTGTTCAAGCAGATCATACAGGTATTACGTCTTGTACATTACACTTTGCTGCGAAATTACTTTGGTGTAATTATGGATATAGATCAATATCTTTACAACGCATATGCTGTATATTTTAGAAAACAGGAACCTGGGAGGATGGTTACTATCCAATACAGCCCGAGATTTGCAGGTCTTTATATAACAAAAGATCTGAACTTGGGATTTTTATCATCTATCGGCAATTGGATTGCACCTATTGTCGAATTCATAGCACCGTGATGCGTTCGCCGGCATAGCTGACATGGCAAAGCGGTACAGTTCCGGCGATAGCTTCTTTGAAGCTGCTAAGAACGCATCCTTACGCTGCGACTGCAGAGATATTGTTAATGATCTGGACTCAAAGAATCAGGTGGAGCGGAGAAAGAAAAAACGGCGTGGGCGGCGAAAGCTATATAAAAGGAAGAAGATTGCCAAACACGCAGCAGTCGATCAAAAGATTGTTTGATGAAAGGCGGCGGAAGAAAAACGCTCTCGTAAATCTAAGCCATCTAACGTTAACAAAGCGCCGAGATGATGTCTAAGTCCAAACGCTCTAATAGTCGATAGAAGATCAAGAAAACTAAGTCTGACAAAAATTAGAAAACGAACCCCATTTCCAGGAGCTATCTTTTAGACAATGTCTTCGGCACCACTGCTATGCGGATCTGTTCTCTAGACCGGCAATATACTAGGAAATTGGTACTGAGTGAGACCAACCTATGCATACGCATCTAGCTCGGATATTATTTTTAACAGATGGCACGGATGGATTCTGAACTATGCTCCTTGTAGAAGATGAACAGCGTTAAAGATGTCAGCAACTCCGGTAAATCTACTCCTCTTACCATGTTTAAGCAAATGTCGATGGCACAACCTTCTGCAACATACATTGAGCACATTTTTAAGATCCCAAAAACTTTTTAACTTCAATTGTATGGTTATTACCGAGATTTTCCGGAAATTCTACATTTTCAGTACAGCGAAAACGAAGACTTCAAAGGAGAAAAAATTTGGCGGCTTGAGAATCCAAAAATTGTATTTTTTGGCTCCATTGCCAGATGGATATCTGTAGCCATTATTCAAATATGAAAATGTGAAAATTCCTGTGTCCTACTTGAACAATGAGATGAATCACAACTCAAAGGACAGTAATTCAAGAACTTGGTGAGCTGCAACTAACATAGCAGCCGTGTGTCCTCCCGCACCTGACACGAAGAGACATTACAACTTTAAACTTGCCAATATCTATAAATGCGTAATATCATTTGCAATAGGGCGAAACCCCAATATTTGGAAATTACTGGACAAATTCCGTCACGTTGTGGGCGGTAGGATTTATAAGACTTATTATAAGAATCCGTTTGTTTTCGATATAAATTGTTAGAAAGTGCGCAGATATTTATTGCCGCATGAAATTTCATCTGGAAAAAAATGTGTATTGCGTACTTAGGCGAAACTGTCAGTCTATGGGGAAAATTTTTTTTTATTCCGGTAGGGGTTTTTCACTTAACGAATGTAGAACTAGAGAGAATGGTTTTACAGTTTTTCTCTGACATCAACTGGTAACGATATTTAGACTTTTTTTTCTCTTTATCAGTTTGGTACTGAGAGATCTGAAACTTACATTTGGGGGGGAAGGTTTGGATCTTTTTGTATTTTTTCAATTTTTACCCATGACTCAGTACGAGACCAAAATAACATCTGACCGACAGGTTGATACATAGATTATGTCACATAATGGCTAATTTTATGTTGAATACCGATTTGTAAACTGGATATTGAAATTAAAAAAATATTTTGTGGGTGTTTTTTTCCTTGATAAGCTTTCAAACGATATATCCGATACATCCTTTTTCATTAATAGTAAACACTTTTCATGGTTTCCATCAAAAAGAAAATATTTTGTTTCTTTTTTTTTTAGAAAACAATTTTTTTTTCTTCGATAGTTTAGGGAAATAACATTGATGTTTACAAGCCTACAATAAAATCCTTCGTGATGTCTCACTAGGCTTTTTGTATCGTATCTAATAGATGTAGACTACAGAGACTTCAATCTGACACCTGTGGTTTTGAGTGTATTTACTTACGATATTGTCTGAAAACCAAGCTTTTTTGCAAAATCTATTTTGGATCGGCATGTTTTGCAGTTGGTGCTTATCATGAGAGAGATTTGTTTGTACGAAAATTTATCAGTAACATGATGCATCTACAAATCTATATAAACCCGAAGAAAAGTAGGGAGATGATCTTTTACTCAAATTACCATGGACAAAAGAAATGGGTAAGTCATTGCATGGTTTTTCTGTTTTGGTGGAAGCGAAGTAGGCATGAGCTTTTTTTTTTTTTTTTTTTTTATTTTAGTAAACTTGTTTATCTAATTGGCCAAAACTAATGAAACTCAAATAAACCAATAGACAAGCTGGTATGAGACGTTTTTTTGGCAAGAAACTTAGACATTTTTTCCACTGTTTTAAAAAACTGTTTTTTTTTTTTTTTTTTTTTTTTTTTTTTTTTTTTTTTTTTTTCAAAACTGTACCCCTGATTTTGCCTTCGACAGTAACTGAAATCAATATATTAGTTTTGAATGATTTGTTCCACAATATCGCTAATAATCCTATATTAAGTGACATTTTCACTGCAGACTGCCATCATCGAAACATTTGCTGCTTTTTTTTTTTCCATAACTAATTTGTGCGAGGAGGTCATTACAGAACGGCAACGAAATGCTGATTTCATTGTGTGTTTCAATCGGACACAGAAGATGTTGGAGTTTTGGGAACATTTTCAAGTCAAACAATAAGCAAAGTTGAGATATATAAAAACTGTATAGCTAGGCAAGAGATATGAAAAACACTTTTGTATGCAATGCGGAGCTACAGTAATAAATTTGCATTTTTTGCGAAAATTGGCAATTTCCGATTTGCCAGTGAAAGCAAACAAATGCAGGTATATAAGTGTTTATTGATTTCATAAATCACTCAGTAGTTATTATGGTTCCGTAGTGCTGTGTGCACAGGCTTCAATCTTGGCAGCAAGCGTACCTACAAGGAAGCAGCCTACTACAATATTTCTACCTGCGAGACTCTCTACGTTGGCAACGGGAAAAAATTGTGGTCATTGCCGAAGTCGGTTCGAAAAGTGTTCCATTGGAAAACACATTTTCACAAGTGGAACTCTTATCGAAAGACACAACGTTTCAATTGACTTGCATTGAGCACTGGTGGAATTCATTTCGCAATTTATCAGAGTGTGTGCCCTAGAGCACCGACGAGCCAATTCATTTGGCGGATACCAGCGGCGTCTTGCTTCCTGAAATGGGTACGTGGATCCGTAACTGTATTTTCACCATCGCAGCAATCAAAACACTGTGCTTTACTCAAATTCTTTCTTCTCGGTCAATTTTTGACCGTCAAGTCGATTGGCCCACAGTGAGAGTCCTTCTAAAATCGAATAGTACCGAGACAAAGTTTGATCATCTTTTGGGCCCAAACGTTTATTGCTCTATTAAAAAAGTTATTTTAAAAGCATCACCAGCAAACTTGACCGGCAATCACCGAAATGAGCTCACTTACATGTAGAAATGTTCCGCTGACTTCAAAGTCTCGTAAAATGTTGACAAAACATAAAAATTTTATAGTCTACTGAATCCGGAGGCAGCATTGGCTTCGAGAGCGGAGCAACCCCTGAAACTGGATAAATCTGTGCACCTGGCACCAGCCCTCAAGTACCTCAATCAGTAGTTGGTAGTCGAAAATTACTTCTAATTTAGTCATCTCAGCGAAGATTTAGGCGTGCTCCGCTTCATTCCGGCACAGCTAGACGGTCTGTATACTCCGCGTCGAAGGAGCGTGAAGGAACTGCTAATGAATTGAATAAATTTTTATTCTTTCAGAAACTACATGGAAAAGGTAGGCCCAGCAGAGACAAGAGTCAGCCAAAAATGACACTGATGTAGTTAATGATGCTCCCCTAAACGTCGGTTCGATCACTGCTTAACTGCTGTAGGAAATTGTTACAAATTTTCCTAGAATGGACGAGACCACGGAAAAACGGGCCGGTAGAGAATTCCGCTATAGCAACATAAGTATTCATACTTGTACATCTACTGGCGAAGACGGAATCCGATTTGGCTTTGAAACGAGGAAGTTGAAGCCCTGCTAAGATTCCTACTGTGAGCTTGTGCTGACCAACGCTCTCGCGCAATATTTAGAGATCTGCACCATCTGATCATTGGCGGAGGGGGTGACGGTCACAAAATAGTGTCTTTGGGGGAAGCGACCTTCCCACAATGCGGAAGTGGGACGTCAAACTGGTACCCTTGTAGCATACTGTTTCATTCTTATTCTTCACTATTTCCTCCTACTCAACGTTTGTTATCTTTTGGTCACACTGCTTGTCTGACTGATACAGTACTTTTTTCTGTAAACTTGTCTGTGTAAATATTCAATAAAATATTGGATTTGTTCAATAAACGTCGCATTTATTTTTAAATTTTTTTTTTTCGTCATACAATTAGATAATATGCTTTTACAGATTAACCGTAGATTTAAAAATAATAATATAGCATAAAAAGTGCATCAGAGGAGACAGAGAAATAAATCGATTAAAATATGTTTAAAATATAGTTATTGCGGCAGAAACACTATTTTATTTTTTGGCAAAATTAGTAGTCGAGCAAGGAAAATAATTAGACTAAGCAATTGTTTAAAACACATTTCTTTTTTTGTCTATCAATGAACCTGTAGGGAAAACATATTATAACTTAGACAAAAAGTTGGTAGTTGCCAGAAGTTCTAAAAACTTAAATAAAAACTACAAGCCCAGGTTTTGTAACACCCGTCACTGTTTACTAACCGTTTAAAGTAAATACCATGAATACCTCTTTGTTGCTTACTGGGAATATTTCTTGGCCCAAACCAACTTTGAAAATTCACTTGCACTTGTGTATGCAAACTTGTTGTGTCTGTCACATGATGTGTAATTTTGCTGGACTCCAGTATTTCGGAGAACGCGTTTTGCTAGGCTGCTTCTGTTCCACATTTAAACTACTACTTTGAAATATTTAAAATATTTTCGGTAGTGTCATTAACAGAACAGTAAATTTCGTTTGCTGAAACTCTTGGAGTTTTACACAGTCTTCAAGAGTGTATCCGAACAACTTTCTTTAAAGAAAGTCGTATCTGTCAAAACCAGTCTATAGCAGTCACGTGAGACAAAGTAATCCTAAGAAGTCATGCAAAATTTAAGAAGTAACACTTTTGCAGTGATTATATGTTTGGAATCAAATGCCAGGTCTTTGTACACTGTTCGCTTACGTTTTGTAACCTCGTAGCAATTTTCCCGAACATTTTGACCAGGCTGGTTCCGATCTTCTTATGGCTTTTTCACTGCAAATTTGGGTGACTGTAAATTTTTCGAGGCCAAATAGGCAAGACTTGAATTTCCGGCAACTTGCCG
>JASAND010030669.1:0-12452 GCA_030248195.1 Trissonchulus latispiculum
AAAGTAATCGCTTAACAAATTTGGAAAAAGTAGGCAAAATACAGGTTACACACGTTTCAGCTTATTTCTCAAAAACGAATCGCGATTTCACAATAAATAAAAAATCGTCCCCAGCTATTTGATGGAGGTATCGAATGATATAATCGATGTCTGGCGAAAAATTTACTTGAGTCTGCAAAAATTCTGGAAAATTATACTTTTTCTAAAATGTGTTAAAAATATTTTAGAAAAGCAACATTACAGTGCGGATCGAAAACATCATCCGCAATCCGAAGTTACAAAGGCGCTTGCTTTGCTGAATTTGTATACAGGCATTTTTTGCGGCCAATGGAAAAACCATAAACATTGTCCACAAAAACTTAAGTCTATGTCTGCAATAAAGCACAGGAGATTTCTCTTAACCTTTCAGATTTGACAGAAGGTTAGCTAGAGTTAAGGCAAAGATTTGGTTTTTACACAAATGATTCCACGCGCGCAGGCACTGAACGCGCTCAGAATCAGTAAGCGCAAACGCGCTCAAAAGGGATGATGTTTTCGATCCGCACTGTAGTTGCATATGTATTAAAAAGAGAAAATGTCAAGCTGCATCTTGATATAAAATGGCTTCTTAACTCCAAGTATTGAATGAGTAATAAGGGTGCAAACTTTGTGTGACCAAAGGGAATCACCACCTTAAATTATCTAGTCGCCGCACCTACTATCGAACAATAGCCTTCTCGGTGCACTTTAAAGTTTGCTACAATGGTTCAATTTATCTTAGCAAACGCTGAAATCATTTCATTAGCATAAGGGCTCCTTGAATTGAGACAAGCTATCGATTTTTTAATTAGACGTGGACTATTAGTAAATAAATGAAAAGTAGATATCCTCCTCCCAAAGATCGAAAATGGTTTCAATTAAAATCAACAATGTTAATTTTCAAGTCATCGGCATTTTGCAAATGTGGAAGAAAACAGCCTATCGGCCGCTTGCACCAAATCGGAATAACTTAGCTCCGAACTAAGCTATTCCTGAGTTAACTCGGAGTTAACTATTCTCCAACTGAGCTCAAGCTCAGGCATAAATTTTATTCCGTTGCAATACTCCAACTAAGTTGGAGAATAACTAACCCTGAGCTTGAGCTCAGGAATAAGGCTATTCTTGATGTTAACAGTTTATTATGAAACTGCCCAATAGCCAAAAGCTCCGCCTTGTTGCCAGCCAGTCAGGATAGTTGGGGAATAGTGTTAACCTTGAGCATAACTGAAGATTAGGTTCAGTGATAAAGTTAACCTCCAACTTAACTAAAGAATAGTTGAAGAATAAGGATGACCCTGAACTTACCAGCAAGTATTAAAAAATTGGGCACTGTTGTCCAATTGTCTGTTCTTTGCTGGATATTGATGCTCATTGATGAAACCAACTAATTCCGAACAATGATTTGTCAGTATAATTGCATAAACCATAACTCAAATACTTTCGCTGGATTTTCAATTCTTTTATTATCCTTGAAATACCGCAAAATAATTAATTTTGACTATGTTAACTTTCTTTCAGCAGGATTTATTCTAAATAACCTGACTTTTAGGCGTTAGAACTGATGTTTACGCCTTATTCTTCAGTTAACCCTCATCAGACTCAGGGTTAAATTTCTGCCAGTTGCGGACTAAGTTATACTCGAGGTTAACTGGAGAATAAGTTAACTCTGATTGGTGCAACGAAATAGCTGGAGAATAACGACTTAACCCTGAGTTAACCTCAAGGTTAGGTTATTCTTCAGTTATTCTTCATTGGTGCAAGCCAGTGTATATGTAATAATTATAAACGCAGTTTTTATTCCTGCTGGAGCAGGAATGTATAAAAAGAAAATTAGTATATCTGTCGAAGCCTAGTAGTCAAACTAGCCATTTAGTTAAATGGCTAAACCTTTTAGCCATTTAGTCAAATGGCTAGCCCAGTAGTAAAAGGCAGCGTGTTTGACTACTTGGCCAAAAGACACGCAATATTTTAGCCATTTAGTAAAATGGCTACAGTGTTTTAGCCATTTAGTTAAATGGCCAGCAGCTCGTAGCCTAGTTGTAAAATGACAGTATTAATAACATCTTTTTTAATAACTTTACAAATATACTTAAATTGTTGATGAATTTACTTGCAAGTTTTTTCCATTGATGCAGTTTAAATATTTAAGATTTAAGAAGGTTTCTAATGCCAATTTCTTAGATATTGCTGCAATGATCAGATCCATGACAATGTGTTGTGCACTGTAGACCAACTTTTAAGCGCTTGCATTGCTTTGTTTTACACTGACGAACACCGGGTTTACAGCCACATCTGACATATCCTTGACCACCCGCATGTGAGGCAAGGCGTGCGGCCTCTCTAATAGAAATGATTTTGTCGGTCTTGGCATCTGCTAAGGTAATCGATGGTGCTCCTGCTAGCATTAAATCAGCAGCAGCAAACCAGTTATTAAGTATTCCGTGAACAGTGCCTACTCGCCAGACACCGTTGCGTTCTTCCATCACCACTCCGATTAAATTTCGTTTATCCAAAGGACCTCTGTCAACTTTGTCCACGCTGACAAGAACGCAATCACCCGTTTTTATTTCTGGTGTCAGCCGCTTTCCTTCTGCCACCATGGCTGCGGCCGCCCGCGCTTGTCCTTCGTATGCAGAGTGCTGCTCCTTTTGGGTTGATGCAGCGCGATGACAATGCCGGCAAGTCACAGTAACGACGTTGTTTGACGAAATTTCAATGCCACAGATTCGGTGGCATGGCATCTTGCAGCGGTTGCATTGTGCAGCCGTAGATACTTCTTCCCCACACTGGACACAAAGAGTCTGTTCCATTGTATGGAGCGTAGTGAACTCTGATTGACATTGAGGGCATGTGCGAACAAACACATCAAGAGCCTTTTTTGGGATAGACCACTGCTTGAAGTGGTGTTCCATTCTGGTCCGACCTGCATGACCTGTAAGCACAAATTCGGTTTTGCCAAAAAATTGTTTGCGTTGTTTTAATTTCATTATCTTAATTTAATTAAATTTTTAATTTTTTAATTTTTTAATTTTTAATTTTTTAAAAATTAAAATTTAATTTAATTAAATAAATTTTATTATCATCTTTGATTTTGATGGTTTAAAGATTAAAAGTTTAAAACAGAATGATAGCAAATAAATAATTTTCGTACCTAAAATCTGATGACACTCCTGAATTTTTTCAAAAAGCTCCTCATAAGATGGGATATAGACCAGAGGTTCGCCTTCCTTTTGGGGTTTTTTGCCAGTCGGATCAGGTTCTTTAGTTCAATTAGTTGATAGGTTCTTAGCAGGTAGTACTGGGCTTGAGTTTTGGACACGTTTTCAGGAGTGCGTCTCTAGGTTTTTTTTTTGGTCAAAAATAGCGTCGTTTGCAGAAATGAACAATAGTTTTGACGACGCCAAAATAAAAATGACGACAGAATGACCAAGCCAAAATGTGGAAGTAGCACTCAAATTTAACAAGAATGCAAAGTTTCTATTACGTTTTAACAGCGATTTTTCAAAAAATTCTGAAAATTTTGGGGGCTGCCGCCCCCAAACCCCCCCTCTATATATATATATATATATATATATATATATATCTATATATATATAAATATATATATATAGTCTTACTGATGTTAAGCTTCGACGATGTTTGAACAGTCAATCAGTATATTTATCTACTATATATATATATATATATATATATATACAAAGCCACAGGCTACGAGTCTTTATGCTACATACTTCAATTGCATTTTTTGATGCAAGGTTCTCATACCAATTTCGCTGAATATTTTCTTTAAAAACTTTCTCTTCGGATTATCTCAGATAGAATGGAATGAGAGCTAATATACGTGCGTATGTACCAGGATAGGATGTTTAAAACGTTTATTGCATAAATGTTATAACTACTAGGGATGGATCTGGAGGGAAGCCCTGTCGTTGCGATTTGAAGATAAGTAAAAGCAAACAGAAAAAACAGAAAAAGGCATGTCAACAAAATTTCGTATATATATACGTATATTTCCAACGTTTTTACCAGATTTTTGGATAGAAAAAGCTTAAAATGTCGTGCGAGTTTAGCAAAAAATTCTTATTTTTCCCTTCAAAAAGGGTAATCTTCTAAAAATTTTCTTATTTCTGCAAAATGAAAAGAAAGATTTAACGGACGATTTCATCTAAAAAGCAAAAAATTTCTTCAACTTCTGGGGGGCTCGGCCCCCCAGACCCCCCACGTTTAATGCTCTAAGACATGATACATAGGTACATAGACACCAGATATTTGTAGTATATGAGTACGTAAGTTAGAATATAAGTTCGCGGCACAATGCGAACTATGAAGCAACACACGCCAACAAGGTAAAAATTCAACCAAAATTACGAATATAGCCTAAAATCAAAACAAAACTGCATTTCTGCAAAACTTTATTTTTGACGTTGGACAAATAAAAATGACGCTCAGGAAATAAAAATGACGAAAATTTGATGAAACCCGATTTTGAAAAAAAACGCTGGTGCGTCTGGCTGATTGTAGATCAACAATTTTTTGGTTCAGCTCGTTCTGTAGTAGTGGTTTTCGTCGGGGATAAATTTTATAGAACTCGTCTAGCTCACTGTAAAATGCAGTCTTATGATCATAAGCTGCAGCGGCCATTGCAGCAAGTTACATAATCAGTTGGTGATGAGTGATAATGAGTTGATAATGAGCTGACTACTAAAATGTAGTATAATGAGATGTTAGCTGATGTTGTTCTAAGAAAGAAGTTTTAGTTGCTTAAACAGTAACGGAACAAATTGCGATGAAATAACTACTTTCAACAACTTTTTTGTTATTAATACTGTCATTTTACAACTAGGCTACGAGCTGCTGGCCACTTAACTAAATGGCTAAAACACTGTAGCCATTTTACTAAATGGCTAAAATATTGCGAGTCTTTTGGCCAAGTAGTCAAACACGCTGCCTTTTACTACTGGGCTGGCCATTTGACTAAATGGCTAAAAGGTTTAGCCATTTAACTAAATGGCTAGTTTGACTACTAGGCTTCGACATATCCATTGCAGTATGAGTCATTTCTCCATTCAGAAGCCCTATCTTCAACATAGGGCTAGCTTAGGGCTGAGTTTTTTGAGAGAGAATATGCAAATTAGTTTTGGCAGCTGCTATTTAAGCAGCCGAATGGACAGACTATACGCAGTCATCGGCTGTCTGCAATCAAAATGGTTGCGTATTTTTGAGCACCAGTGTAGCTTGGGAGCTATACGAAGGTGCACTTGGATTAGGTAGTTAGATAGTATGTGTAGCTTGCTTGCATTCTCTAGCGGGCTTACACTACTATATCGCACTGGATTTTGGTGATAAAGCATAAAACTTAGAAGAAGCAACAAGGATCAAACGCAAAACACTAAAAAACCGAAGACCTATTCTGGGCGACGTCTTCAAATGGGGACCTCTTCCACCAATTGGGGTTTCTGCTGTCATTTGAAGACCCCCAACGGAAACAAAAATTGAAGCAAGACCTCAGTTTTTACTAACAAATTATTCAACTGTAATTGAATAATAACTGGTCTACTAAGGAATACTGCCCCTTTTGGGGACTACTTGTTGTACCTAAAATCACTTATATTATACAATTAGAATTGTATAGAGACGATAAACTACGTTTTAGAATTTGTAGCGGGCCCGGACCGGAGAATTTCTTATCGGAAGAACCCTAATCTACATATATTCTGTAGGTACGTAATCTTACTAAAAACACGCTAAAACAAGAATTCAGCCGGGACGCAAAATATCTTAACGTGACGCAACTTAAATTTAGAGGGACGCAAGGTTGACGTAAATCCGAAAACCAAAAAACCCTGGTTAACCCTTCTAAAGTAATACATTTTAGCCAAAGCTGCAGGTCTTTCTACATCTGCATCCTTAAGATTCACACAATCAATAAACAAAAACACTTAGTGTCTATTCCAATCTTCGGACAGATTTTCTTTCCAAAACGCTAACTGCCCCACACCCACATAATATAAGCTGAATGCAAATGCGGATACTAGTGTTTCGATTACTGAAACAAACTATTTTGATCCGACGACTGAAACTGAAATTATTGCTAAACACCGACTAAAACTTAGACTGAAACTAAAGTCGCCAATTGAAACAACACTAGCGAAAACTTAACTCAGGCACCAACAACAATACAAATGAGACTGCAACGTCTTGAAATTTTACTGAGAAAAACCATTTTATACAAACAATGAAGACTGACAACTATATAACAAAATTCAATTCAAGTATTTCTGTTTTCTTTATCGCTTCTTCCTGAAATACAAAAATTAGCGTAGCTTCAGCCGTGTCTAAAAATCAAAGCAACTGCTTAAATAACATTGGTGTTGTTATAGCAAGCTCTACTAACGTAAATTAAGATCTGTGAAAAACTACTTCATTCCCTGCCTAAACACATCGGTGATAAACACTACTTGAAAGCCCAAACATACCATCTGAACTTTGCTCTAGCACCACGCTGAGCTGGCTTCATACGCTCTTTTCGGCGAGGATCCCGGGATAGCAAGCCAGCTAAACGAATCAGCAATGTATTGAATTATAACTACCAAAAACACTCAGGAAAAGGAAAAAAACTGCAACAGCATTATTACAAATGATAAAGCTACCATTCTTACAATTTGTACGGTACCTGTATTGTATGACCTCCCCACAAATCTGATTATGAAAACAATGGGAAAAGCCAAATGTCGTTTATCTTTTTATTAATTCTAGTTTATCCAATACAACGCAATGACGAAACAGACAAAATTTAGACCAAACACAGTGCAGAGAACTGACATCAGTGCTCAATAAGTGCCAAATTACATATTAAGGGGAAGCTAGATTTTTATACCAACCTAGACGTAGTTTTTCTGTCTCTTCCGGAGATAACAGAGCCGTTAAGGCACGACACACGGCCAACCGAACAGCGCCAGCCCTGCTTGCTTCGTAAGCACGTATGCCTTTAACTGACGCTGCTTTTACGTCTAAAACAGCGAACAAAACTCCCTACAATTGACAGCACCTGCTTTCGACGCAAGAAACTATTTTCTCGCCCACCCCAAATCACCGGCGGACTCAGCATCGGGAATTGACGGGACGGGACGGAAAGGGAGAGGCGACCAGCTAGGGGAACATTTATCTACGGGGATCCGGGAGCCGGAGCCCTTAGAAGCCGAAGAATTTTTTCAATAAAATAGTTCTTCAGATCTTTAAAAGGTCTTTTCCTTTTAAAGGACCAAGAAAATTTTTAGAAATTTATACCGTTTTTAGGTAAAAACAGATATTTTCTGCAAAACTTGGGATATGCTACTGAAAATCAGAAAATACCCGCCTGAGGCAATTGCTGTTTTTGCCTTTTCCCTACATTTCTCAACAATTTATCCTACCTTAGAATCGAGATGAGGGACCGACGAAAAACCAACCTGGTAGTGGATCACGCCACAAACTGGGCTGCACCCACGTTTCGGCGACAACATCAAACTCGCCCAGCCGATCCAAAATGATGAAGGGGAACAGCAAGATTTCTCTGAAAACAATGGAAAACAAATAAACCTATTGCTTTTTAGCCGGCTATCACTAGTCTCAGCTTCACAGTCTGCACCATTTCAACAAGGCGTGGTCCCTCCCCCCCACAGCATTCTTATATCCGGCCCAAATCCAAACATTTTCCGTTCCGTAAGCTCAGAGGCTCTGGACTCTAATACCGGATCGAATTTGTCGGATAAAATCCATGAAAGGGCTCAGCTGAGGCCACACAGAGAAACCAAACAATAAAAGAGGCAAATGAGACTGAATCCGGCAAGAGAGATCTACTGGCGGCCAAATTCATTCTACGTACCTATTTTATATAGCCGAGCGGAAGAGATACGATATTTACCTGGACTGTTCATCGAATAGATCGTCCAAGTCTTCGCCGTCCATTGTAATCCTTCCCGTGCCATTGGCGTAAACAAATGCGTAGGCGCTGCACCGCTTTCGTGTACCTTAAAGCGTGTACGCTATGTTAAAATCATACATAAGCCTATATATTAATTCACATCCCAACACCAATTTTTATGGAAAAAATCAAGAAACTGGTGGAAATTCACGGGTGATAATTTCGACGTTTCTTTCTACCCCCTCATCACTGTACCCTAACATTTAACTTCATATTTCAAAAGCAGGTGTTTTTGTTTTTAATGTGTTTTCGCACAATTTTCTTAGAAAAACACTTAAAAAACACGCCGAAATTTTGAGTTTCAGAAGCAAAATTTTACTAATTTCTTTAAACGTTTTGAACTAGGGAAAACTGTTTGTTGGAAAACTTTTGGGCCTTCGACGCACTTGTCGTAGCCATAACTTTTTCAAAGCCTTGATGCCCAAACTTTGTACTTAGGACTAGGAGCATAAGTACTTTGTACTGAGTACTGAGAAAGTATATATAAGGAACCAGGCATACTCTTTGCAACGAGAGCGTAAACTATACTCTTCACACTATTGCTTGCCCCTACCTTCTCATAACACCTCGACCAACTCGTCCCACTCCGTAAACTGGCTCATGTTAATTTCAAAGTGCAACTGAGAAACGTCCGTAGCAATATAATGAGTCAAACAATGGCGAATTTAGCATAGTGCTTGCTGTCATTAGCATTACAGGTTATGCCTAGTATCCTACTCTTGTTATTATGTTCTCTTGGTATCAATCAGTTTGAATGTTGAACTTGACAGTTTCAATTTATATACATGCTGTCGTTCTCCTATAATCTAAAAACTAAAACTCAAACTTAATAATTGGATAACCTTTAGCTTCTGCATATATGCGCCCTCTCTCGTCAATTTCAGTCTACAACAAAAAGATAAACTTTCAAGCACACCAAGGCCTAGTGTGCTTTCATCGTCCCACCAAGAACGGGACCTCAGAATTAAGAAAAAATCACGAAAACCCGGAAAAGTCTCAGTTTCTGGTCTCACCTCCAGCTCCCCCAAACCTAGATTTTTATCATTCATAACTAGTCCATAGAGCATAATCAGATGCACTAAAACTAAATTCATTAGGCACAAAAACGTGGTGGCTGCTATTATGAAACATTTCCCAAATTAATCGTTCCAAAATTAGCATACATAAACAAATTTCATTCCGAAACACTGTTTGTTCAGTCCAAACGCTAATCCGAACCAGCACCAGCACCTGTACAAGTAAAATTTACCACTACTACGTATTATTTACGGCGCTATCGAACCTCTACAGTATACGGCAAGAAAACTAGGTAAAACATACAATGATTTTACCACAAACTATAGACGGAGTAGTAAGGCCATAAAATGAATGAGTATACTTTTTCAGGTAAAGCTTCAACCATCTCTTGCATGCTTTCAATAGCAGAGCGGTATTTCATAATAAAATCCTTCACACGATAAGCATAGGGTTCCGATAAGAGATACTCCATTGCGGCCACAAACTGGCAATACTGAAAAACCACTGAACGCTATTTCTATCATACTGTGAAAAAGGAAATAGAAACTAATATTTTTGTGAAATTGCACTGAAGACCTTTTCACTAATCTTTGCTGGCGCAACTGATTGATTCTAAATAAATTAAAGTCTTAATTATTAATTAATAATTATACATTAAACGTCAAAGGGTCGAGACTTAAGGCGCCTTCATAGTCTCGAAAGCAGGTGTACGCGACGCGCGTCGAGGTGCGTCTGCAAACGTCAATATTTATTTGAGCGTATCAACGCGCGTCGAGGTGCGTCGATACGCGTAAACTGGCACGCTACAAATCGCCGCGTTGACAAGCGTCGACGCATGTAGATTTTTACGTTACCAGTGGTAATACGGCGCCTAAGCGAGATGCTACATTTGGAAGCGTCTACGTGCGTCAACGCGCATCGACGCCCCCAACTGTAACATGGCAGTGTAGCGCGTTGGCGCTCTTCGGCGAGCGTCTACACACGTCGACGTGCGTCTACGCGCGTCAACTCGCGACTGGGACTATGAAATCGCCATTATGCTTCGCTCCAAAAACGTTTGGGAAGCTTCTTTCTTGGAAAGAAACTTTTGAGGAAAGCTACACGTAAGTGTAATGCAGTATTGTTAGCGAGTTAACAGAAATCAATCAAAAATCAGCCTAAACAGGGTTTCGCATTCTAGAGTTTTTACTGGCCCCCCACTTTTTGGGTTCCTCCCCACTCGACTTTTCGATTCCCCCATTATGAATATATGCAAATTAATTAACAGCGTTGTAGCCTGAGAACAGGTTACTGTTGGTGAACTACTGTTGGTGTTCTAGGACAGGGTACTACCGTATTATGCCAAAAATTGGCCCATTGGCTTTTTCTCGGAATGGGCAATTTTGGATTTTATTTTTCTAATCCAAAAAGCGCCCACCCCGAAAATGCAGCCACGGGCGTTTAATAGGGTTGGCCACTGTTTGGCATAACAAGGTATTTCACCACCCTCCAAAAAGGTCGTCCGCCAACTGAGCATCGTCAAAACCGTTTGACAACGTTGTGATAATCTACTGATATCCCGTTTGCTCTACATGCTTATACACATATTCAGAAGTGAGTAACTTTTTTCAAAAATAGTATAAACCACTAGATCCAGAAGGTCAGTTATATAATTTCAAAAACATACTCACATGAGAATCCTGAAGCCTCTCTACAACAATCTTCTCCAAACCAGCCTTGTCCACCCATTCTGTGCCCGCCAGGTTTCTAAAACACAGCAACAGAAAATTGTACAATATTTTTATGTCCAATGAAACAAGCTTAATACCATCCGCTGTAAATGTTGCAAGACCAAAAGTGTGTGTACAAAATTTATGGTTTGAGCGTTTACAGCATAACAACTGTTGTATAACTCATATCTATTTTTTCAAACTAAGTAGTTCCTACATACAGATGAGAGCACGCTCTGACGTGCAGCGTGCTACAAATAATTTGTAGCACGGAGATTACGTAATATCAGAACTGGGTTTTCTTTAGTGGGGGAGGGGTGGGTGGCGCCTCTCACTTCTTGGGTTCATCCCCCACTCGACTCCTCCCCCCACTTTTTTGGCTTCCCCTCCACTCACTATAAGGTGCCCAGAAAATACCAAATTTTAAGGATTTTTGGTCAAAATTTTCAAGACTTTTCTGGCTTCAGGAATTTTTTGGTCAAAAACCGTCTCTTGAGCACTTTCAAGCTTAGTGCTTAGTTGTAGCGCACTTGTTGTTGCTTAGCGCACTTTTTACGGTATTTTTGGAATTTTTAACCCATTTTATGCCCCCCACTTTTGGTCTTACCTCCGCCCCCCCACAAGTGGGAGGGGGGCTTCCCGCCACGGGTCGGAAAATCATATAGCATTTGAACGATCCCGATATGTGTACTATTTAACCATATAGGCAGTATTACACCATATACACCGCAGATTAAGGCGCCTTTGAACATACTTTTTGGCCACTTTAGCGTTTGGCCCGACTTTGGTCCCCAGCCAAAAATTTTTCCAGCTCCGGGAGGCACAAAAGCACAAACATTAGCCTGTCGTCTTATGTTTGTTGCGTACTACAAGAATGGTTTTCATAGGCAAAAATTTTTCTATCCCCAGTTATTAAAGCTGCTACAAATCCCCCTCATGAGAAGAGAGAACCGGAAAAAACACTCCCCTTCTAATCCTGGGTCGTGGGAAAAACATCACTCTCGCAAGCGATTTTTGGCGCAACTTTTTAACGGACCGTGGTACGGGGATGAAACATCGCGCACATACTAAACTCTCACGAACAATTTTTTCGCATATAATATACGCATTATCTGTGCAGGAATCTGAGCAGCTTCTGCGCAGCCTTGTTGTACACGGTCATTCGACCATTTTCATAATTCTCCCAATTTGTATATTTACAGGGTTTTCGATATTCCAATATAGCGTTAGCATACAACGAAGCTCGGATGAATTTCAAGAAATTTAAAATCCGGAACGTCCTCTTGTGTGGAAAAAGAAATTTGCAGGAGTTAGTTAACCAGAAGGTTTGTTCAGCTCGTCAAAAGCTTTCCAATTGCCAAGTTTCTATCCAAGTACTAATTGCCGCAGCCTGTCAAGTTTCTACATAATGTTCAGCCTACGAAACAAAATCCAGAATTAAACATAGTAACAATAAACTATAGAGCAACTCCTGTCAGTAATAAAATAATAGGTACGTAAACTAAGCCAGAAATCTATTCTTTAGAAAAACATACAAAGACTCTGGAGGTTCCAAAATCCCTATGGAATGCTGCTGATCGTCATATTGTTGCACTTCAACAGTTCTCTTACCAATATCCTAAACAGTATCACAACGTTGATCTCACGAAAAGATCATTGAAATTTGTTATTTATTGAAGTTTTGTAGAACTTTTTGCTGGCTTGCGAAATGAAAAATGCACATAAATTATGAAAAGATAATTATA